>BQKZ01005780.1:14439-42999 GCA_036244855.1 Temnopleurus reevesii | reverse complement strand
AATCCATGTGTTAACGGCATCTGCAGCAATGCTAATAACAAGTACTTCTGTACGTGTAACCCAGGTTGGACTGGAGTGAACTGCGATACAGGTAAGTAGGAATTACACAGTATGTATTTTTCTTATGTGTGCATGGTTGCTGCGCTAGTGTACATAAACTGAGCTAGGAAAATATTAGGCTTCAATGGCATGCTTCATTCATTTTCGTAGATATTTTGATAGTGTCTGTGTAATTCCCTTCTTTTTGCATTTGATAACTTTTTAAATATTAAAATAATGTGTCATAATGTCTTCAAACTATTCTGTGTATGATGCTCTTTTCTAATCATCATGTAATGAGTTACATGATAATTAAACAATTTATTTGTCTATCAAATCACACTTATATAAGTCCTTTTGTACCCCCCATAATATATGTGCATAAGGCTAATGAGAAATTCAAAAATTCAGTATTTGGCTAATCAATATTTTGTATTCCAACAGATATTGATGAGTGTGCCAGCTCTCCATGTGGGAACGGAGGGGCCTGCACTGACGAGATCAATGGTTACTCTTGTACTTGTACAGCAGGATGGACTGGGACAAACTGCTTTGTTGGTAAGTAGTCCAGAGTCCCAACCTTTACAAAAATAAATTCCATATGTGTATTCTCTTACTTATGACAAGAGAGTATGGAGATAAATAAATATAATTGATCAATTCAGAGCACACGAATATCAGAATCCATCACTCCTGTATCCCTTGCCGTTAATTTCTTTACAAAGAGCATTACCTACTTGTGGTTCTTGGGTGGGATTGTTTGATTATGTAGATTATACGGAGTGGAAGATGCAATTGCCATTCATCCCCTTGATATATGGTCAATTTTTTAAAATGAATACAGTATTTCAAATCGTGACCCAAATGACTTGAAATAGAAGATAATAAAATGATAATGATACAATGAGACCTGTCTTTGCAGTCACCGTTCTAGATACCGCCAATATTGGTTGGTCAGTCTCTTTTCTTGGTTACTTTGGAAGGCCTATTACAGACACTTTGAATGTAGTTGAATTGACCAAAGTAAGAGTAATTTATATACATATAGATGTTTTCAGTTAATAGGATCGTATCAAGGTTAATTCATAACTTGGTCAAACTTTCTGTATAACAGACATCACTTTCTCATTTATGAGCTGTTTACACCTCTAGTTTACAAGGCAGATGTGCATGATTAAATTTTATTTCTAAACTTTCCATATGAAGAGAATCAAACATACATGATATCTTAAATGGCCCATAAAAGAAACATTACGCTTTTGAAGACCTATAATGTCTATTTCAGTTTTTCTTTTTTTTTCGAATATATATTTCTGTTTAACTTCTCTTGCAGATTTTGATGAATGTATGTCGGATCCATGCATGAATGGAGCTACCTGTAACAACCTTCAGAACAGATACACATGCTCCTGTGCAGGAGGCTTTGAAGGAGTCAATTGTGAAACAAGTAAGAATAAAGAACAGAGAAAATAACATGAAGAAGGTTTGCAGTTGCACCATGTGGTGTTAAGGGTATCGTCCAGATATTGATGAATGTATGTCAGATCCATGCATGAATGGGGCTACTTGTAATAATCTGCAGAACAGATACACATGCTCCTGTGCATGGGGTTTTGAGGGAGACAACTGTGAAACAAGTAAGAATTGAGAACAGAGAAAATATTATACATAAGGTTTGCAGTTGCACCATGTGGTGTTTCAGGTATTGTCTAGATATCGATGAATGTGTGTTGGGTCTTTGCATGAATGGAGCTACCTGTAACAACCTGTAACAACCTGTAACAACCTTCAGAACAGATACACATGTTCTTGTCCTGGGGGCTTTGAAGGAGACAACTGTGAAACAAGTAAGAATTGAGAACAGAGAAAATGATATGAAATAAGGATTGCGGTCGCACCATTTTAGAGTATCTTTAAAAAATATTGTCTTGAACAGGACTGAGCAATAGCTATAAAATAAAGAAAATACGCAACATTCTGGGTTATATGTTTACTACACCATGCAAGCTCCAGATTTTTTCACCTAAGATTTCAAAAAAGCTAAGGAAGGAAAAAGCACCAACCATCCTAAAAAATTAAAGCAAAGTTTAGGGTTAGCCAAGGAAATACCAAGAGGATTATCATGTACAATTTCATTTTATGTGATCTTGATCTTTTACCACTAAGAGCTACAGGTAGTACCAAGTATGCTAATATTTCTGCTATTGATAATTACGATAAAAGAGGTAATCATATAAATGAAAGAAAAGCAATTGTGATATCATCATAATAAAGACCCTTGCTCAAAACTTTAATAGTTTTCTATCAATATACTGACACTAATGATATTGCTAAGATCACTGTATTATAGTTTTACTACTTTGATACGTTTTACAATGTTAAATGCATTCTAAAGAAAATATTTTGAATATCTCTGGGAAATATGACCCATAAATGTGGAACACCAGGAAACTTCTAGTAAACGCAAGCTCCATGTTCATGTTCTTACAAATAGTAGAATACAAATCGTGCATTTACCATATTTCTTTTCTCTAGATATCAACGAATGCCAATCTATGCCCTGCTTGAACGGTGGTGTCTGCAATGATGGTATCAATCAATACACCTGTACTTGTGATCCTGGATGGACAGGCACAAACTGTGAAATAGGTAAGCACTGTGAACTGGAAGGACAAAGAAATTGGACAAACTTAACAAACCTTCACAATGGCTCAAGTGGACAAAATAGGGTATTTTCACTGCTTTTCAGCAAACAGATACAAAGCCTGCTCTACTTATCCTTTGTAGAAGGATGAAGAAGGGTATTTATTTTATGTATACTACAGCCATCATTAAAGCTTGAATGGAGAGTTGTTTATTTTGTCCAGCGTATTTGCTCTTTGATATCGTAGTGTGGAGAAGTAGAATGATCAATTATCACATCATCCAAGTAGTTAGTTTTGGTTGTGCACAGTTGTAAGGTTAAATGCAAATTCTGTGTGATATTAGTTGATGAATCATGTTGGTTAAATTCTTGAACTCATATATTTGATATAAAATTATTGATTTTTTTGTAATCTTAAAAAATAAAAAAATTAGTTCCCCTGTTTTTGGGATTCACATTTTAATTTCTATCTTTTATTTGGGAAAGTTTTCATTCCTGCATTCTTGAACCCATTTTATGATTGAGAATAAATGATCTGATTCTCTTTATTCATCTACAGCAATCAACAAGCGTACGAGTGATCCATGTAAGAATGGTGCAACTTATGTGGACGAAACTAAAAACCTCACACGTAAAGTGATGTCAGTAGATCAACCACAATGCTTAAATTCTTAAACCCATCATATAATAAATGATATTATTCTCTTTCCTTATCTATAGCAATTAACAAGTGTTCAAGTGATCCATGTAAGAATGGTGCAACCTGCATGGATGGGACGAATAGCTTCACATGTGGAGCACTGTGTCTTGTCAGTTGATCAACCACAATACCTTCTTGAACCCATCCTATGATATGTTTCTTTAAATTGTCTGATTCTCTTTAATTCATCTATAGCAATCAATGAGTGTTCAAGTGATCCATGTAAGAATGGTGCAACTTGCGTAGATGGGACAAACAGCTTCACCTGTGATTGTACCCCAGGATGGACTGGAACCCTCTGTGATGTTGGTAAGTTAGTAAATACAACAGACGTAATGATGATAATGAGAATACTATAACATGTTGAATTTCCTTATGATTGTTCTACAATTATTTAGTGTGTTTAGTGCAGTAAGAAAAATGGTATTTCAGCATTCTAAGAAATAGTTGTCATATACATTGATTCACTTTCCATGGGTTGAGTGCAGATTTGATTCAGTGGGAAATTAGTTTCCTGGGTGAGATTTAGTTTGACTTTCCACTAGAAGTGCTACAATGAGATCTGAATGAGATATATCCCTGTGCCAGGCATTATAAAATGTGTGCAAAAACACCAAATATGTCTCTAGATTGCGGGTAGAAATTGGCAACAGAAAATTTTGCATTCATCCATTTAACTAACTTTAATCAACTCGAGTATTCATTAGTGGGATCAGTTTATCTCAGTAATATGTCTTTTCTGAAGTTAGTTTATCATTTTACACTTTGCCAGAGACAACCTGCATTGTCATGTTAAAACTACATGCCTTATATGTCATTCTACACCTGGTCATGTTCTAAATCAAATATTCTTGAACATTGTAAGAAAACAATTAAAAAAAATTCTATCAGATGCTTTTATATTGGTTCTTCATTTTTTTTTAAATCTAGACATTGATGAATGTTCCAGTGGACCTTGCTTGAATGGCGGAGTTTGTTCACAGGGCATTGATATATATGTGTGTACATGTCAACCAGGATGGAATGGATACAACTGTGAAACAGGTATGATTGCCAGATGAAGTAAAACATTTTCCAGACTTGCCAATTAAAAACTTTTACAAATTAATTTTCTGTCTTATTAAGCTTGTATGGACGTCATGAATAAGTCAGTTTACTGATAGATTCAAATTTTTGCACATTTCTTTTCGAAGAGTCTGGTTGCATGTTATTTCTTTGACTGCTTAGTTTCTTCATCTCATGGCAAGGTATTTCATACTTAAAACCTGATGTAGTATGAAGTATCAATTACCTCACCGTGAGACGACGTACAATAGCCTGTTTCAGTATTTGCAAAATTGGTCATATAGTCATACAACTAAAAGTCGTGTAGTGTACGGTGGCCTTTAGGGTTCCTGGGTCAGTCTGGTACATGGATGTCCAAGAGCACCTCTCGTTGGAGAGTGCCCAAAAACATGAAATGAATGGAATGTAGAAGTGTTTGCAAAGAAGTGAAGGCCTTTTTTTGCTTGTCAATCCATGGTAGATGAACAATTGAACGCTTTGAAAACCTAACCCCTTGAAAAAGTTTGTACAGGCATGATAAGTTATTAAAATTAAAGGCAATGGCTACATTGTTGAGAATCTAAATAAAATTTAGCAGATGCAGCAAGTGCAATGATCATTATTCTAAACATGTCGTCAAAACAGGAATCACCTGAAGTCTGTAAGTTCATTGGTCCATTATGTTTCAAGATACAAATGATTTAACACTGATGAATTACCGAACCAAACCATGGGCCAATAAATTGTCTGCAGAGTGCTATGGCAACTGCAGAGTGATTGCTCCACTGGCCCAGATTCAGGTGCTTTTGCACCCTGATCAATTTTACTCTTTTTGCATAAGTAAATGTTTATTTTATTCTGTCATACTTTAAGATAGTCTTAACCTCACAGATAATAAAAGGGTGGCATACATTCAAATAATAGATGCAACCGGTTTTGCAATGATTTGGCATTGTTAAATAATGCCTTTAATCGCTCTTTTTTCTTTCAGATCGACAAGAGTGTAACAGTGACCCATGTCAGAATGGTGGAAGTTGTTTTGATGGTATCGATGGATACTTCTGTCAGTGTGTGACTGGGTTTACTGGAACACATTGTGAAACAGGTAGGCATATTCATTTATTCATTTATTAGTTATTGGTAATCAACATTTGGATCCCAATTGTCCTGGAGAACCTGAAAACATTAGAGAATTAATACCACTATTTCCTGTCAGGGAAAAACCAGGGATTTTTATTATAAAAAGATATTACTCATTTCAGGGAAAATCAGGGAATTTTATGTGCATACAGTGACAATCCCATGGTAATTGAGGATGTATTAAAATAGGTAGAATGAAGGAAGTTGTTTTGATGGTATCGATGGATACTTCTGTCAGTGTGTGACTGGGTTTACTGGAACACATTGCGAAACAGGTAGGCATAGTTATATGTTTATTAATTTCTATCATTTGCTTAATTGCTAATTATTCATTATTTTACTTTTGGTTGATGCAACCCTAAACATATCAGCAACATTAGGGATCCCAATCTTCCTGGAAAATTTGAAGAAAAAATTATCAAATTAATTCCACTTTTTTCTGTCAGGGAAAAATCAGGGATTTCATATTCCTCAAATGTCGTGGAGAGGTGTCAAATTACCCCCCCCCCTCCCCCCTCTTTGTTGTGTGAGAGTCGGTTTAATGATATTCTGATATTCTTTCCCTTTTTTTCTCCTCATCATACAGATATCAATGAGTGTGCTAGTAATCCATGTCAGAACGCAGCTACATGCTTGAATGAGATCAACCAATACAGCTGCCAATGTGCACCGGGCTATGAAGGAAACAATTGCCAATTTGGTAAGTAAAATAGCCTTTAAAAAACCTCCGCCAAGCATTCTTTAGTGTGAATAAAATGGAAATTTGAGTATATTGCTCCCACATGGAAAAGGGTGGATTTTCTTCCATTCAAAATACTGCACCTGAACCCATTCTTGACAGGAATCATTTTGCAGGAAATCCAGACCACTATTTCCTCTAAATCCAGTCCATTATTTCCTCTAAATAGGAATTATTTGATCTATATACTATAACAATTAGAGCTACCAAATTACCTATCCATTGCCACAAAATGTTTCAAAAAGTCTTGTATCCGTATATTGTTTTGCAAATTTAGCCACCTTTCATAATTGTATATATTATATATATTAGATGTTGTGCATGGTTTTCTTTCTTCTGTGTCTTTCTGCTCTTATAAACTGATTCAATTTCAGATTATGAATAAAAGATCATTGAACCAAATCACAAGTGTTGTATAATCCTAGAAGAGTAATAAGTTACATAATCGGAGTTGTACATTATAAGGGAAGTGTTTTACACCATTAATCAAAATTTTGAAAGAAGAAGACAGATAATCTTGTTAATGCAAATATTCATATTCCATTCGTTATTTCATTGATGTTTAATCAAAAAAATAATTATGCTTTTCTGTATTTCAGAAATCAATGAGTGTGCAAGCGGGCCTTGTCTGAATGGAGCTACCTGTAATGATAGAGTCAATCTTTTCACATGCACATGTCCGCCTGGATACACTGGTGTTCGGTGTGAACAGGGTAGGTATATCATGAGATCGAGGTATAAGTAATGAATGGATTTATCTGTACATGTGTACATTCAAACCCTGGTTATACTGGTGTGAACAGGGTATGTTTATCCTAAGTTGTGTCTTGTCCGAATAGAACTACTTGTAATAATGTGGTTAATCTGTAGACATGTACATGTCAGTCTGAATACACCAGTGTTTTTTGTGAACAGGGTATGTATATCATGATTTGGGTCTTGTGTGAATGCAGCAACTGGTTATGATCGAGTTAATCTGTACACAGGTATATGTCAGCATGGATACAATGGTGTTTGATGTGAACAGGGTAGGTATATCATGAGATTGAACTACATGTACATTCAAACCTGGGTATACTGGTGTGAACAGGGTATGTATATTATGGGTCTTGTCTGAATGGAGCTTCCTGAATTGATTGGGTTAATCTCAACACATATGTCAATATAGATATGCTGGTGTTGGGTGTGAATTGGGTGGGCATATCATCAGTTGGGTCTTGTCTGAATGGAGCTACCTATAATGACAGAGTCAACCTTTTCACATGCACATTCACATGGGTATGCTGGTGTGAACAGGGTAGGTATATCATGAATTCAATTTGTCTGAATGGAGCTACTTGTTATGACCGCGTCAATCTTTACACATGTGCATGTCTGTCAAGATACTCTTGGGTTTGGTGTGAACAGGGTATATTCATCATGACTTGGGTCTCGTCTGAATTGAGCTACTTGTAATGACCTGGTCAATCTGTACATGTGTATATTCAAACCTGGGTATACTGGTGTGAACAGTATATTGATCGGGTCAATCTTTTCACATGCACATGTCAGCCTGGATACACTGGTGTTCGGTGTGAATCGGGTAGGTATATCATGACTATGGATTTGCCAAAATGCTCACTCATGAGAATGCCCATAGACTCGTGTACAAAAATCTTTCAAAACATGAACATTTCTGCAAATATGTCAACAGGGAGGTGTTTCACCAAGTCGTTCTTAAAGTTACGCACAACTTTACGTTTGATTGGTATCAATTCTTGCGCTGCATGTGAGCACTGTTATGAATTATTACGCACAAGAAGGGGTACCAGTCGAACGTAAAGTCATGAGTAAAGTCTTTCTTATCTTGGTGAAACACCTCCCAGGTCTGAATTTTCTCAACTGTATGCAGTGCTAAAATATTGGCTTTAATAGTAAGTGGCTACATCATTGAAATGTGCAGTATTCAAATTCTCCCACTCTCACAACACACAAGATTAGGCACCGTATAATCATTACTATCATATTTTCTTTTTTTTCTTTTTTCAAGATATTTCTGAATGCGACAGTGGCCCTTGTAGGAATGGGGCACAGTGCAACGACCTTATCAACGACTTTGAGTGTGACTGTGTGGCTGGCTTCACTGGACCTCGCTGTGAATTTGGTAAGATAATGAGCTTTTTAAAAAAAAATTTTGTTAAGTTCAGAAACCTGTTCTATCCTCTTCCTTGAGAAGAATAGTTTACTTGTAGTGTCTTAATTTGCCATAAAAACAAAAGTATTTTCTTTTTTTTTTTGCAGATTAATTCTAGAAATACTTGAAATGCATGTTATGGCTTTGGTCTACAATACAAAAGTAGTCTCGGAGGGCATTTAATGCTGCAATTTTCTGTTTATGAAGAGAGGGATCAATTGTGAAAAATCCTGATTTCCCGGCCCCCTCCCACAGGGATGAACAATGGTGCCTTTAGCATATTTGGCAGAGCAATATTATACTGAGGATGGGTAAATAATTATCCAATTTAGTGAATGATTTAGAAAACAATACAATAATGTATCTCACCTCTCTTCTTAGAATTCCTTATCTATATTCCCATTTGATGATTTATCAATGTTACTATGATGGTGATTTTGTTGTTTTATGCAGAGATCGACGAGTGCGCGAGCTCACCTTGTCGTAATGGGGGAGCTTGTAATGATGGCATCAACCAATATACCTGTGACTGTCAAGCTGGGTTTGAAGGAACTAACTGCGAAACAGGTATGATCATCAAGCACAGTGTAAATAAATAATGATGCAATGTCGAGTTTAGACAATCTTGATTGCAGGAAGTTTTCTCGTGTATAACATGCTGGGTCATACTGTTTGGAATGGTCCAAGTTTTTTAATCAAACTTAGGATCGTACCAAACAAACCAATTCAAACTGTTTCATGTTGGTAATTGATTCTAGAAAGTGTAGGAACAAGCACCTGGATTTCTTTTATGGGCCAAACTTCCCACAGTGTCTGCTTGAAGAATAAATTAGATAAATGAACTGGTGAATTAAACAAGAGAATCCCTACTTCCGTTTCTATGAGGTGCAACAATTTTTTTTTGTTATAAAATAATCTCTTAATACATATCTCTCACATCTTGACAACTATACGTAGATAGTTGAGAACTAATCAGTGGATCATTAACAAAGAGAAATACACACAAAAAGAAATTTTGTTCATTCTAATTAAAGTTGATAGATATCTGCAAAAACATAAAGAATATGTACATTTAATGATTATATTTTGTGATTCTGCTTAAGCATAGTTAAACCTTTCAAGACCAATCACAAAACACAATTTGATATTTATTGTGATTCTTGAAAGAGAAGTTGTCAAAAGCTCTTCCATTTTTTCATTTTAGATATCGATGAGTGCGCAAGTGATCCTTGTTTGAATGGGGGAACGTGTGGATTGACTTGTACACTTGTGAATGTACTAGTGACTGAACAGATATCAACTGTAAAAATGATATACATACATTGATTAAATTTTATGATTTTATCCAAGCTTAGTTCTGGTATATCCTTGGATCTTTATCATGATTCTTGAAAGACAAGTTTGTAAAATGCTCTTCCCACTCTTGTTTGAATGTGGGAACTTGTACATTATTCACTTGTGAGTGTACTAGCGGCTGGATGCGGATTAAATGCCAAAAATGTATACAGAGAATTATTCAATTTTATGTTTGTACTTCCCATTTTTTATTTTAGATATTGATGAGTGCGCAAGTGATCCTTGTCTGAATGGTGGAACTTGCACAGATCAGATTGACCTGTACACTTGTGAGTGTACTAGTGGCTGGACGGGAATCAACTGCCAACAAGGTAACAATATCTCTTCCAATTGCAGATCCTCAAACTTAGATTATATACACCATACAAATGCATGTATGGTTTGGACATGAGTCGGTCCTTTGCTCTTCCTGTTGTGCAAGCTGACTTGCACAGACTTGTACAAAATTGTTTCTTCATGCACAAAATGTTTTTGGATGGATATGAAAAAATCCATTTTAAATGATTTGGGTCTCAATGCTCAATAGAAGATGTTAATAGTTTTCCAGACTTAAAAATATGTCTTGGTTACAACTGTGCTTTAGTATAAAGGCATATAACAAGACATGTAATTTCTCTTCTTGTCAATTTCTAAAATTGTATAATAATAATAATAATATTGGCATTTTTATAGCGCTCTTACAGAAATATGTATCACAGCGCTTTACAGTGTTATAGAACATTGATTACCTACACAAACTACAGAACAACAAATTATTTAATTATTAAAGAGGAACCTGCACAAAATATAAACAACAAATTATTTAACTATTAAAGAGGAAGGTTTTTAGGGAACATTGAAAGATAGCAAGAGAAGAAGAAGATCGAACAGCCTCAGGGAGATTATTCCAGAGATGTGGTGCAGCAATAGAAAAGGATCGATCCCCGAAGCGTGTGCAACTTCTTGGAACCGAGAGCAAAGTTGGGTCGTTGCTAGATCTAAGACCATGCCTTCCTGGTTGATGCACCGATAAAAGGTTTTGGAGGTAGAAGGGATGTTGTATGCATCAATATATACAGTCAAGTTGATAATCCATAGGTTTTACAATCGTTCCCCATCTTTTCGATTTTTGAATGCATCATCCTATAAATCAAACAAACTCTATCCATCCAAGGACTTTTTTAAAGCAAATATTTCACAATGGAACAAATGATAAATCAAATCTTTGAGAAAACATTGAGTTTGTCTTAATACTATACTTAAAATTGTCACGGATTTCATAAAGTATATCAATTTTTTCAGGAGTGAGACATAATGAATTTATAAAAATTAAGTAATCCTATTTCAAAATGAGTTTTCTCTAACCTTTAACTCTTATTGATTTTCATATTTCTTCCACAGAAATTGATGAATGTGCAAGTAACCCTTGTCTGAATGGAGCCACCTGTGTTGATAATGTGGACAACTTTGTCTGTGTCTGTACCTCAGGCTGGGAAGGAACCTTCTGCGAACTTGGTAATTATATTGAGCAGATGAAATTTCTGTATTGTTTATTTACAATAGTCCGGTTAACTAATGGATTAAAATCTACCCATGCTTCTTGACAACATACAGAGTTATATGGTTTCCATTTTAATAAAACTGTTTGTAACAATTGAACTACAATTCCTGGAACCCAATTTGTATGCATAATGTGTTAAGAAAGACTGGAGTTTATCATTGAGTGCTAGACTCACAAGTTTTTCATTAATTGAAAATAATTGAATATCCTTTTATCATGCTTACATGCTGCTTCATGTTTTTGTCACACCTAAATTGGTATAAACAAAGAATCAGCTAATTTTGACTGTATGTTGATGAAAAACTAGAGCTACAAACACGATGTATATAAAGATTACCGGAATATCACAATCCTTTATGATACTGCTGATTCTTTATAAACGAGTTTTTTCAAAATGCATTTTTTCCAAATCGATTCCAAATCATTATCCAAACTGCAATTTTTATGTACAGTATAATACCTGAGAAAACAGCACTTTGTCATTTAATGAATATTGTAATCATTGACTCAACTTTCTTTCCTCCAGAAACGAACGAATGTGGCAGCAACCCTTGCGCCAATGGCGGCCGTTGCTTTGATCTCTTCAACTCATTCACCTGCCAGTGTGTCTCTGGTTACACGGGGGTCACGTGTGAAACAGAAATCAATGAGTGCGGGAGTAACCCGTGTCAAAATGGCGGAATTTGCTCGCAAGCTGTTGATTTCTACTCTTGTGCATGTCCACCGGGATACATGGGTGTCAACTGTGAAACAGGTATATACTTATTTTATTCACGTTTTTGATGTATTAAGCCAGATTATATAATGAATTAATAGTTTGATATCGCTGTTGCATCGAGAGAAAATTTTCTTGCCTTCCTGTTAATTGTTGCATTTTCAAACCGTTTTGGGGGAATTATTATTACACCCTGAATCATGACTTTTGTGGAAGATACATAATTCTTATGAACCATGGGAGTTAAATCAAAATCAAGTTTTATTAGACTGTACCAAGTCTTTATTTGAGCTGTTACCTTTTTTGTCTTTGGTCTAGGAAAATCTACAAATATGTACTGAGCTGTATATTTAGTCCAACATTGGATAACAAATTCACATTATACTCAGCTTAATTGCGCTAAAAATTTTCCTTCTAAATCATAGTTAATATCTTTGAATGCACACAGGATATAATCATTTCTTACGTTCACTGATAGATATCAATGAATGTTCCAGCAACCCATGCAGGAATGGTGGAAGCTGTGCAGATCTTGTGAATGGGTATGAGTGCACCTGTGTAGCTAGATGGCTCAAAACTAACTGTGAAATTAAATAATTTTTGTGTCTATGTAACATAATAGAACTCACTTCAAATGCACTTACAATTTTGATATCTTTCAATGTTATTTTTTCACATATAGATATCAATGAATGTTCCAGCAACCCATGCAGGAATGGTGGAAGCTCTACAGATCTTGTGAATGGGTATGAGTGCACCTGTGTAGCTGGATGGCTCAAAACTAACTGTGAAATTAAATAATTTTTGTGTCTATGTAACATAATAGAACTCACTTCAAATGCACTTAAAATTTTGATATTTTTAATTTCATTTTTCAAATATAGATATAAATGAATGTTCCAGCAACCCATGCAGGAATGGTGGAAGCTCTACAGATCTTGTGAATGGGTATGAGTGCACCTGTGTAGCTGGATGGCTAGGAACGAACTGTGAAATTAAATAATTTTTTAATCAACGAAATAGAACTCACTTCAAATACACTTACTCTTTTGATATTATTTAAATTTTATTTCTTTCACATATAGATATCAATGAATGTTCCAGCAACCCATGCAGGAATGGTGGGAGCTGTTCAGATCTTGTGAATGGGTATGAGTGCACCTGTGTAGCTGGATGGCTAGGAACGAACTGTGAAATCGGTGAGTAATAATTCAATCAATCATATCTCTTTGGTATATTTTGCCATAGACTTAGGATTAATATTTATCACAATTTGAATTACATATTTTATATTACAGGCTACAATGAAGTGATATGAATTGCAAAGCTTAATCTTTGAGAGGAAAAATGAATTGATATGAATTCCAATTCTCAATCTTTACGAAGACGATAAGTGAAAACCCTAATGGACAACAAGTAGGTTACCCGAAAAAGATACAAGTTTTTATGTCGAATTGCCAAGAACAGAATATTGATGAGGTGTATTGTCATATAGATTCATTTGTTCATNAGACAGTTTTAAATAATATGAGTGCCAAATGTGCTGGTAAATTAAACATCGACTATTATAGATTCAAGCCTCTTTTGGCTATCCATACTTAAACCACAGATTTAGACCAGGGTTAACTTAAACCTTGCTATCGGAATACGGGCCAGGGGGTTTACGGGTGGACGCACAAAGAGTTAAATGAAGGAATTAATTAAAACACTAGCCATGAAAGTCGATGATGTCATGTATACCAGAAGTTGACGTTCCTAAATTTAGAGGCAAAATAACTAGAATGTCACATGTGTTCAGATTGGGAGAGCTGTATGAAACAGGGAGAATTCCTGGATGAGTGCTGCCATGTTGTCTTTCATGAGAAAATATTTTTTTTCAGCAATTTCGTCGTTTCCATTCTACTTCATGATTATAATAGCTGTCATCTCTAACTACATATATCTTTACCCTATTTATAGATGCGGATGACTGTGCAATGAATCCATGTGTGAATGGCGCCACTTGCTTGGATGGGGATAATGGCTTCACCTGTGTCTGTCGTGCTGGATTCAACGGTACTCTCTGTGAAATTGGTAAGTGAAAATTGTCTGTTCTATCAATAGCTAATCATAATTTTAATATTCAGAACTAAGTAGAAATTGAGTAATTAATCCATGTATTAATGGAGCCACTTGCTTGGATGGAGATAATAGCTTCACTTGTGTGTGCCGCGCTGGATTCAACGGTACTCTCTGTGAAACTGGTAAGTTCAGTTCACTTTGTTAAAATTCATTTCATTCAAATATTAGTGGTTTGGGCATTTTCTGGTTCATGATATAAAGTTGCTTTAATTATGTTGTAAGTAATAATGTGTTACCCTGGCTGATGTAAGATGGGGGTGAAATTTCAAGAGCATTTCCTACTATTCCAACATGAAATTGGGGTAAAAATATAAAGTATGAAAAACACATTTGGGCTCTCTTTCAGCGAATGGCTTGGGTAATGATCAGGGCAGTGTGCATCACCACAAACCCACTTGTATTTATTCAGAGAGGAAAAAATAACCTTACTGGATGAAGGTTAAAGTACCATATTTCCAGAGATAGAATTGTAGTATGTTAATGTTAATATTCTTCCAGTTATTGATGAATGTGAGAGCTTCCCATATCAGATCAATGCAGAATGTGTTGATGATATCAATAGATATATTTTTTATTGCGTGCTTGAATAGACTGAAGTACATTTTCATTGCCTCATGTCCTAGATAGCTATGGTGCTTATCAGTTACCAGTCTAGATGTGAGAGGGAAAACATTCACTGCTTTTGATTTATTCCTTCAGATATTGATGAATGCGCAAGCTCCCCGTGTCAGATGGATGCAGAGTGTGTAGATGGCATCAACAGGTATACATGTAACTGTGCTCCTGGATGGACTGGATACAATTGTGATGAAGGTAAGTTCTTATGCTAATTAAGTTTACAATGTTGCAGACTCTGTATAATGAAATTGTCAATGATATCCGTTATGATTTGATGGGCATCATTGCCTACAGCGTTTTCGTTTACATTGTCTATGGGCATTGTGAAATTTCGTATTCTCAGCCTTATGGGCAACCATTGTAGGATGCAATGTTGTGCAGTCTTTCCAACCTCAGAACACACTCGGATATCATGCAATGACAATGCAGTCACCATGCATTTCATATGCGATGACATATCTATATGCTACAATTTCCAAATCTCTCAAATTCATCTAAAAATAACCTTTGGACACTATGGAGCCCATAAAACCACACTAAAACCCACAGTCTACACATAAAGTCCTATCAGGGGCCATCTTGTATTGGGGTTACAGCTCATGAGGTTCCATTTTAGAAGTAGTTTCAAATCACGTTCACAGTTTTGTCCCCTTCTCTCACAGAGAGGTACAAACAATTTGAGCTAATGAACATATTTTACCATTCGCGTACAGATGCGACAGAAGAAAGGTCTGCATTCTAGGGGTGAAAGGGCCTGCAACTCTCACTTTTTTCAGTAATACGTGCAAGCCTGCATGAGTTTGTAAAGATGGTAATAAATACCCTCTCTATATAAGTAAGCGTGCAAGTAATTGAATTGCCTCTAGTCCATTGTAACTCACGTTAGTTCAGATATCATATAATGTGCCATTAACACACATTGTTACTGATGTGTTATTTTAGATATCAACGAGTGTGCTAGTAACCCATGTACCAATGGAGGGGAGTGTAACAACCTACAGAATGCATTCAGCTGTAATTGCACCTCAGGATGGACAGGCATTACTTGTGAGACAGGTACGTAGAAGAGAGAAAGTTATTACGTCTTCATCCTTTTTAGAAAGAAACCTTTAATGCATATGAATTCAAATTTTAATGTCATCATTCAAAAAAGGTGTCCAGAGAGAAATCCACAAGCCTCATAGAAATCACTTGATTTTCCTGTATGGCAATGGATTACAGGTGCATGTTGCAATGCTTAATTGGTCTACAGTATGTTTATGATAAGATCCACTGCAAGAGTGATTTTAGGTTGATAACAATATTTTTGCAACACCCAGAATGATTGTTTTTTTTTCATTATTAGGTTTTCATACCTCACAACTGATTTTTATGAAATAATCCGTTCTGACAATACCTAGAAGTTGCTATTTAGACATACAGTCAAACCTGTGTCAGTGTCACCTGCCTGTAGTGACCAACTGTTTACAGTGGCCACCTAAGTTATTTTTCACCAGATGAAAATGTAATATAGAACCTGAGTATAGATTTAACCTGTCTACAATGGCGACTCTCTTGTTTCCTTTGGGTGTGGCCACTAGACACAAGCTTGAAAAGTGTTAATAGTTGTATGGTCTCTGGTAATATACACTTTATCTAGCTAGCTAGTCTCATAGTTCATTCTCACCTCATCTCAAAATAAGCTTGCTTATTGACATCATTAATTAAAGGATCTCACCATATTATAACCCACAGACGTGAATGAATGTGATAGCACACCTTGCATGAATGAAGGTATATGCACCAATGGAAGGAACGTTTACACTTGCACATGTCAACCAGGTTGGACTGGGACAAACTGTGAAACAAGTAAGTTAAATATTAGTTATCGCACCCACATAATCACTTTTATTTTTTATTATATTCATTTCTATTCATTGATTATAATATTCTTCACAAATGTAGGAGGGTTAGTCTGCATTATTTTATATGGCAAATAGCTTTTGTCATCATTCACATCACCATTATCATCTGGGCAATATTGCATTAAAAAAAGTCAGAAAATCTAACGCAACTCCATGTTCAACCAATTACGCATGTCCTTCTAGGACTTGCGTTTAAACACAACTTTTTATGCAATGGGGCCCTGGACCTCTTAATATAAGAGTCTGCAATTCATTTCTAATATGAAAGAGCAATTGTGATTAGTTACTTTTTAGTCTATGAGCAAAATGAATGCAATTTCACTCTCCATACACAATACCCTCTGATGCTCCATTCACCTTTCCCCCGTGTCGGCTGATTCACCAAGCGGCTGATGGGCATTTTTAAACTGAAGTAAGCCAGAATCTGTTCGAAAATATTTCAATTTTTATACAGTTATTTTAATGTATGTAAAACAATTTGTGAGTAAATCAGCTCGTTCCACATCAATTTCTGCATCCTGATACCTTTCACATTATTTGTGAGGTGTCACCGTGTGTATCATTTTTGCAATAGTCGAGTAGCCCCTTGAATGGACAAAATATCCCAAACGTATTCAGAAGTAGCCCCGTTTCATCATTTTTCTACAAACAGTAGATAACATGGTTAGAATAATGTTTACATTGATTATACTTTCTCTCATTTCAAAACCCCAGATGTTGATGAATGCCAGAGTGTCCCTTGTCAGAACGGTGGGCTTTGCACAGATTTTGTGAACCGCTATCAATGTACATGCCAACCAGGATGGACCGGTATCAACTGTGAAATCGGTAAGTATTTTGATTCATCACAGTTACTCTGATTGAATGGAAGTGATAGAACAGTGTGCTGCACTCAACCCAGGTGAGGTGAATGGGTACCGGCAGGAATTTATTCTTCTAAATGCAGAAGCGCCTACTTGGCAGCTATGCTATGGCCGGGTAATAATATTAGATAATTTGTCTCTGGGATGGACTGATATCAACTGTGAGATAGGGAAGTGCTTTCATTCATCAGAGTTACTATTGTGTAATAACTTGAAGGACATGCCTCATGTAGGCTTTTGAGCTGACCTTTAGAATGGTCTGTTAGGCTAGAGTGTCAAATTGATAGCAATCCTGGAGAAGTATTGTGTCTCTCAAGCAAACATGATTGGATTTCAACTAATACAGAATGTGCCTCAAGTTTTACTAACTTATATATTGTGATATGATAGTTTCTTATGCAAGGTTCTCACTCTACCTTTGGAATCTGGAAAATGTGCAAAATGGGTTTCCACTTTTTCCTTTCAGGGTACTTGGTAAAAAAAAATGCTCTCAAGTCAGGGAAATGATTTTGTCTTGGTTTTTTAAATCTAAGGAGAGTATGGAAGAATGACAAATTTTCTTTGTAACATGTATTCAATTGCTTGGATTTTTGACCGATGAGGTAGCTGTGCATTCTTGAAGAGGTGTATTTAAATTAAATTGTCAGCAAAAAGGGTGGCAGAAGGCCAACGGGTATCACCTGCAGTGGATCTGGGACCGTTATATTTCGATTGAGGTGTATAATCCCATATTACATACATGTCACATGTATTTGTATTATTATTATTATTATTATAATTTCTTTATCCTACAGGTGTGAATGAATGCGCCAGCAACCCGTGTGCTAATGGAATCTGTGTGGATGTAGAGAATGGATTTGAATGCAGATGTGACCCAGGCTACAATGGAACTTTCTGTGAAGATAGTAAGTATCATTTGCAACATTCAAATAATCTTTGTGTTCAGAAGCTACAAAGGATTTGGAGGCGTCGTGGTGTAGTGATTCCGACTGTCACCTTTCAACCCGAGGGTCGTAGGTTCGAATGTCACCCATGGTGTCAGTTTCCTTCCACAAGAAATGTATCCACATTGTGCTGCACTCAACCCAGGTGAAATGAATGGGCACAGGCAGGAATTAATTATTCTAATTGTAAAAGCGCCTACTTGGCAGCTATGGTATGGCCGGATAATAATATTAGATCATTTTTCTAGCACCTCTGAATAGGTGACTAGAGAGATGGCATGTTTAAATGCTATATATTATTATTATTAAACAACTTCCATTCAAGCATACACAATAGCTAGATGCACACAGAAGCAGTTTCCTTCCCTCATTGACATTTCTTTGGAGAAATGTTAAGCAGGTGCTGCACATGTTCATTGAATAAACAGGGAAGCTATTTTCTTCAATGATTGTGAAGCTATTGTGAAGACTTGAATGAATTTGTTTACTTTGTCCAATTCCTTTGATACTTCTGCTCAAAGTGTATTGGTATATGTCTAATTTCTATTCTAACCATTAATAAATACTCAGTAATCCTTTTATATTATCCCCTTTTACATTGTACAGTCTAACCTCGTTATAACAAGGTCATTGGGACCAGAGAAATCACCTCTTTATATTGAAACCATGTTATATCAGGGCCAAAATACAATAAAATACAAAGAACTGGGACAAGGAAAATTACCTTGCAATAACGAGATCTCGTTATATCTGTATTAATTTTTATTTATATTTGATTCATTGATGTAGAAATAAAGTAGACAAATTGATAAATGATGACATTATTGGGTTTTACTTTTCATTGCAGATATCGACGAATGTGCCAGCAACCCTTGTCAAAATGGTGCAACTTGTGTGGATGAGGTGAATGGCTTCACATGTGTCTGTGTGGCAGGCTGGTCTGGCAGGCTCTGTGCTGACGGTAAGACTGAATTAAAGTAATTGAAAGTACCCCCTTAGGGTGTGTTGCTAGAAAGTTGTGGTCAACTATAAGTTGCAGTTGATTGCCATGAACCAATTAAAATCAATATTTCTTGCATGTCTTGTTAGAAGGGCAGACCATGTGTAAGTGAAAATGCATGTAACAAGTTGCAACTGATGTGCAGTTGATTTGCAATGGATCACAACTTTCTTGCAACAACCCATTAGGGTCTTCGGAAAGGTTGCTAGAAGATTACAATCAACCAAGGGACACTGTTCGTCACCATTGGCATGATAGGATATGGTATATCAATGAATGGAGATTAATTTATTGTGTAAATATTGCACGAATCCATGTCAAAATGGAGCAACCTGTGTAGATGAGGTGAATGCCTCCACATGTGTTTGTATGGCGGGCTGGAAACTCAGATTCTGTGCTGACGCTAAGGCTAACATTGGATACAGCCTAACCTATCTTAGGTTGTGTTGCTGGATGGTTGTGATCAATCACAAGTCTCATTTGATTGACCTTCACTAATGAAATTGGTTGCTCCATGTTCGCCTTTTTTTTGAGGTGCAGACCTTGCATGAATTTAAATTTGCTACTGATTTGTAGTTAATTAAACATTCATGGCAACTTTCCAGCAACACATCTTCATTGGTCACTTGTCTATAGTTGTCACCTATTATACATATTAATATAAAGATTTGAGTTTAATCTGCTTTTAGAGGTTAAATCATTAAATGCAGTAACAGCCTTTTCTATTTCACTTGGGTGGCCACTATAGCCAGGTTCAATTGTGATAAGTTGGGAATATTTCCAAATATTTGCAGAAATATGGAAAATAAACTTATTTTAACTGTAATACTTCAATATACAAATCTTGAAAAGTACATACATATATGCGTGATGATAAGTCATTCTGCTGCGGATATCCATGAGTGTTCCAGCACCCCATGTCTCAATGGAGCAGTGTGTCTTGATGAAATTTATATATTCACCTGTGTCTGTACAACAGGGTTAACTGGCATTATCTGTAGGTGTTAGCCCCGGCGCAAGGGCCTGTAAATGTGCATGATAATATTCATAATTTATGTAATTCACTCCGCTGCAGATATCAATGAGTGTTCCAGCAACCCATGTCTCAATGGAGCAGTCTGTCTTGATGAAATCGCAAGATTCACCTGCGTGTGTGCGACAGGATTCACAGGCATAATCTGTGAAACAAGTAAGTTATTCTTTTTTTATTAATGTTTTAATTCTAATCATGGCTGAATGAGAGCAAAGTGGCAGGGTGCTATGTTAAGGGAATAAAAAGCTCTGTGTTATTCTTTGTTTATTAGAGACAGAAATGAATAGAAGCAAAATAAAGACGGGCTCGTTATATCTAATTAAGATGAAATGGAATTATTAAGAAAAGGAAATAAATCATAATGCATAATGATTATTACATTTATAATTGCAATGCTTGAGATTTTCAAAATGAAAATCCTCTGCACATATTTGGTTTTAGGCGTCATCATATTCATCCATAAGATTTTTAGCCGAGATAAAAACCCAGGACCTAGGTAACTGTTTTAAATTTTGCCATTCATTTGATGTACAGAAAAGGAACTAGTTTCCTAGGAACAGGAAAGGAACAGTTTTCAAACTTTTGAAATTTAAGATCAGAATATACATTCACCTTTTTTCTTCCATTGAGCATTATGTAAAATATTTAGTAGAAATAAGAATATTCCAACATCAGCAATAAAGCAAATAATGGATACCTATATTTATTGCACACATGAATTTAAATGGAGAAATAATAATTGATATCCATCTTTTTACTTGATAGATATCGATGAATGTGGCAGTAGACCATGTATGAATGGCGGGTTGTGCTTCAATGATGGAAGTGATGGTTACATATGCGAGTGTCCACCAGGTTACAGTGGAGTTCATTGTGAAAATGGTAAGTACACAAGTCTAGGGATTCCTTAGAACAGCATGTCATGAGGTATCAGTGGGACATGGTGTTTTCAATGTTTACAGACCTCGCAACCATAAGGAATTTTGATGAAAGAATACAAATTTGTAAATATTTTGAGAGACTTTCACGGCCATTTTAAGAGTTTTTCTTTTTTTCTTTATAATTCTACCATACATACATGTACCTATTTTTCCATTATATGGGTTGAGAGGCCTGGGTTTAGGGGCTTTCAAAGGACAACAAAACCACTTTTGATGCATCATACACTTACGGTAGTTGTCTTCCTATATTAGTTCATAAATGTCTTCAGCTTCCGCTGTGTATTTATTTTTATCGCAGCTGAAAAAAATTCCAGCTGAGACCTAATGATCACTTTTCATGTGTGTTGGTCGGTTGATTGGTGTGTTTGAAAAAAGTAGAGTTTGTAGAAAACTTGAAATGTTTTACTTGATTGCAAACAAACATAACAATCATATACCGAATTACTTTGAATACAATAGCTTTCATTGGTTAAGGACTTAATTATTAAAAATTGTACACATGTATGAAACTGATAAAGACAAAATATTTAATTTACGATAAGATTATCCTCAGAAAGCATTGAGTGTGCGTATGTAGGGGTCTTGCATTATAAGTGCTACTTGTTAGTTTGCCTCTGCCAACCCAGGTATGCGGATTGCTGTGTGGGGCAAATATTGACAAATGCGAGAGCTCGTGCACAACTAATACACATGCATAATATAGATAAGCAACAAACAGCTTTCATTTTCAGAATCATCATCACTTTTTTTCTCCCAGAAATCACTGAATGCGCATCCAATCCGTGCATGAACGGAGCTGATTGCCTAGAGGGAATCAACTCCTTTATGTGTCTCTGTCAGCCCGGGTACGCTGGGTCGCTCTGCGGGACGAACATTGACGAATGCGAGAGCTCCCCTTGTCAGAATGGTGGCGCTTGTCGGGATGGCGTCAACGGTTTCACCTGCTCCTGTCCGACGGGGTATTCAGGGGATCTTTGTGAAATAAGTAAGCTTTTTACTCTTGAGTCTGATTATGAGTCTGCAGATATGTACCAATTAATCTTAGGGGCGTTTATCAAAAGTTGCAAATGATCACAAATCAGCTGCGAGTCAGTTGTAAATTGTGACACGCTTTTCATTTGCACATTACATGCGCTTCTTATGACGTGCATGAAACAATTTTTTGATTGGCACATTCCGATCTACTACAACTTGCGATCAATTGCAACTTATTAACAAAACCCTCTAGGAGTGCTATACGCATATCCACCTATTTACAGTATATCAATACAGATTTATGCCATTCTGTATCAGAACCATTTTGAAGAGTTCATTTTGTCCCTCTCATATTCAAGATGTTAGAAATCATGAATCAACTAATACTTGTGAAAATTGTACAGGGGCCCCTTAGAATTGAATCAATGACACTTCAGAATAAGTAGTTTCTTATGTTCTTAAATAGATGAAAATCATGCTTGAAAAGACTTAACCTATAAATGTTTGGTTTGGGAAAGGGTCTTCAAAACTGTAAAATCTCTCTTTCATTGGTAATAAACAAACAACAAAAATTGAGTGATTGATAATTTTGCAAGAGGAAAAAAATGAGCACACTAATTGTAATTATGTTAAAATCCAGAAAAGATATGAAATCAAAATTACTCTTTTCTCTTTTTACTGTTAATTGTAAAATCATGCTTTTACATATCTAATTTCATGATTAATTTCCTATCTTCTCTGTATCCTTCTATTCTTTAATAATAGATGCTGACGAGTGTTCCAGTAACCCTTGTGATAATCAAGCAACATGTGTGAACCGTGTGGATACTCATGGATATGACTGTTTCTGTCAGCCAGGTTTCACTGGTACACATTGTGAAATCAGTAAGTAATCACTTTCTAACAAAATTTTTAAAAATATGCTGATCGAGATTGAGGATTTACTATGTTCTGTTCAGAGTTTAATGGGAATCAGTGCTTTTATCATTCTTTCTTGTCAAATCGGTAAATTATCATATTTTCAATTTTTTACATTGATGTAAAAGATGTTTAACCTGTCTTGGAGAACATTTGCCATAATGTTTCAAAGTGTTTTAAGGCCCGTAAAATTAATTATGTTTGATATGTTCACATGGTAAAATGTGCTATGATATCTCTTAGGGTAGTGCATTTGTGACCATAATTGATTGAGTTTCAATCATGATACGAATCTTAATGTTTTCTTTCATATTCCATATTTACAATTCATACAACTAGAAATAAATTATTTCTAATTTGATAAAGATGTGTTTTATAAAAAAATGGAATACACAAATCTGGACATTACAATACAGCACCTGTCATATTTTAACATATTTAGAACGCAGTATTTTTAACTGGAGTATCATTATAAATTCTCGAAATAAACAAACATATGCTTTTCATCTCCTCCTCATTCAACCTCTCCCTCTACCTTTCCCATCTTCCCTCTTCCTCTCATCTTACTTTTGCTCTCTCGCTTTCATTTTATATCTCTCGCTCTCTCCCTCTGTCTTTGTCTCTCTTTTTGTCTGTCTGACTCTCTGTCTCTTTCTTACTCTCTCTATCTCTCTCTCTCTTTGTAATGCAGATATCGATGAGTGTTCAAGCCAACCTTGTCTGAACGGTGGTATTTGCAATGATCTAGCCAATGGTTATCGCTGTACATGCCCTATGGGCTGGGCAGGAACTAACTGCGAACAAAGTAAGTATTTACTAAATACATGTCTGCCTCTGATGTCTGTGAATTATTCCGAGAGTGCAATTCCACAACATGTATACACAAACCTCTCTATGGGGTAGTCATCTCCATATTCTGATTTATATGAATATATGATGTGGTCATGGAAGATCATTTCTTGCCATCTTCATTATATGAATTGGGATCAGGGATTCAAAAACATTGAATTCTTATGGCACTGATCAAATTAATAATGAGGATAAATAATGATATATTCAAATTTCCATTCACGTTTTTAGATTGCTCTCATAGTTAAAAGCCGAGATCTGGGTTTACAAATTCTGTGAAGCATATTTGATATTATTTGATTTTATATTATTTTCTTCAGTATACAACAATAGAAATATAACAAAATAACATGATTCATAGATATAATTTGAGAATGAGACCCCTCTCCAAAAAAATAAAAAAGAGTATTGCAGACCAGGATGACATACTGTCAAAATCAAAGGCATACAGTGTATGACAGAAGAAGGATTATCCTTATAAGCAACTTGTTCGAAAGAAATAAGTTATCTTGCACAATTAGCCTCTTTGAAGTCTTCACTCATCAATTATCATTCATCATTTACTGTTTCTTTAATAGCTGTTGGTTGTCGCGTCAACTACACTCTCGCCATCGGCACAAAACTCGAGATCCATTCCCCAAACTACCCATCTAATTACAAGAACATGGAGAACTGTCGCTGGTTCATCCAGGGTCTCAACGGCCGCACGGTTACCGTGGAGATCAAAGACTACATCACAGAGAACCGTTACGATGAGTTCAGACTTGGGGTTGGTGCCAGTCCTACCGATGAAGGATCGAGAAGGCTGACGCTGTCTGGTCCGGGTCCGTTTTCGACGAGGACGATGAATATTCAAGCCAATGCCATCTGGGCGACTTTCATCTCGGACAATGAGAAAACAGAGAGAGGGTTCTCCATTGAAATAACAGATGAAGCATATGTTGGTGAGTATTTCTTCTATGATTCTCATAAAGATAAGTGATCTGGATCTATTGACTTGATTGCTGGATGTATCAGTAAGTTTTTCATGGTGTAATTGATAATAAAAGTACAAAATATGAACTTGGAGTATTACATTAATTTACGGAACATACATCCTACATCTATTTTCAGGAAGGGGTTATCACCGAAAGGAATATTATTAAAGGTAAAAATATGTGTGATTTGGCTATGAGAATCAGGATGACGGGAATTATATTAATGTTAAACCTAGACATCTTTGACCGTGATTATGGATATATTTGTTTATTGAATTGTGCTGTCTGTTGTTCAGGCCTCGTCATTCACACATATACTAAACACCCAAGTGTTGATTAGCTTTTAGATGCTTTTTATTGAAATTAAGTCTTACAGAAAGGAATTGGTACAACTACAAATTACGTCAATTCCATTTGAAAATTTTACTCCATACAATTTTGAGCCATGCATTTATACAGGCATTTGTGAGAACTTGGGCTCAGTTTACATGTTCATGTAACAGTTTCTAAACATATCAATACAACAAGGTTCCTGCAGAAGATTTTACTTGAATATATTTTTTATCAATTGTATTTGCAGCTATTACACCATGCAACGCAGAGCCATGCAGCCAAAGAAGCGTTTGTGAGAACTTGTTTATGTTAATGTATTAATCTCTGGACACTGCAATACTGCAAGGTTCCTGCATAGATTTGTACTTCAATATATATGTTTAAGACTATATATTTTTACTCAATTATATTCGTAGCTATTACACCATGCAACGCTGAACCATGCATCGATGGCGGCGTTTGTCAAAACCTGGGCCCTACCCAGTTTACTTGTTCATGTAATAGTCTCTAGATATGCAATATTGCAAGGTTCCTGCTGAGAATTTGACTTGAATATGTATTTTTAATCATTTCCATTTGCAGCTATTACACCATGCGACGCCGAGCCATGCATCCATGGTGGCATTTGTGAGAACTTGGGCCCGACACAGTTTACCTGTTCATGCAATAGTCTCTGGACCGGGCAGTACTGTGAGGTTCCGGCGGACACAAACAAGTGTGCTTTCCATCCATGTACTAACGGAGCTGAATGCACCAACATGGGAACAGACTACACTTGTACCTGTCCTCCTGGCTTTGATGGGAAGAATTGTTCAAATGGTAAGTTGTTCATTCTTGTTGTGGTGTAATTAATTTCCAGTACAATTGAAAATGATATCTTTGACAAATGTCGTTAGTAGGATGGGGAATGTCCAATTCACATCATAAAAAAACTAAGAATTAGAGAGAAATGTAGGATAAGTAGGGAGCTAAATGCACCAACATGGGAACTGACTACACTTGTACCTGTCCTCCGGGCTTTGATGGGAAGAATTGTTCAAACGGTGAGTTGTTCATTCTTGTTGTGGTTGTGTATTTAACTTCAATCCAGTGGAAAAAAAATAATCAGCTGTTAATGAGGATTATCCAATTTATATTAGAAATATTAAGATGTCAAGACAAAAAGTAGCATGTTCTGAAAAGTGGAGGGCGGTGCATTTTCCATTTCAAACATTCCCGTAGGATTGCATGTATTATGTATTATCCAAGAAACTGCCGGGGGGGGGGGGGGGCCGTGAGTAGGTTCCTTAATAGGATGGGTTTAAAATGTTAAAATTTTAAAAGGAATAATTTAAAGCCTGGGAGTTATGTTAAAAACCTTGTAATATTTGAGCATATTACCAA
The DNA here is from genome assembly GCA_036244855.1 of Temnopleurus reevesii. Lineage (NCBI taxonomy): Eukaryota > Metazoa > Echinodermata > Echinoidea > Temnopleuroida > Temnopleuridae > Temnopleurus > Temnopleurus reevesii. Next base: position 16,050 of record BQKZ01005780.1, on the reverse strand, counting down.
GCTAATATCCTTTATTTACCAAATGAATTTTTTTTTCCAATATCGAAATAATGCGCTTCAAAACCTTAGAAGAATTTCTCATGATCTCATTGCTACCTATGTGTGCTAACTTTTACAGTATCTACTGCAACCAGGAGCCCATAAACACATACAAAAATTTAAAAAACACTGATCAGATGCTTATTTTAATTTTAAATGTTGTTTCTTTCCGACTAGAAATCAACGAATGCGCTTCAAACCCTTGTTAAAATGGCGGCACTTGTCATGATCTCATCACCGCCTATGTCTGCGTCTGCGCTAACTGCTAAACCGGTATCAACTGTAACCAAGCTCCTGTAACCGAAGAAAATTGACAAACTCTTATTTAACATTTTAAATCTTGTTTCTTTCCCACCAGAAATCAACGAGTGCGCTTCAAACCCTTGTCAAAATGGAGGCACTTGCCATGATCTCATCGCCGCCTACGTCTGCGTCTGCGCTAACTGCTACACCGGTATCAACTGCGACGAGGCGCCAACCACCGACACTTGCATCAGGAACGTCTGCGAAAACAACGGCGAGTGTTCCTTCTTTGAAGGATTCTTCACGTGTCAGTGCGATGAGGGGTACACCGGGTTGTATTGCGAGGACGATGTGGATTTCTGTCGTAATCAGCCATGTCTGAATGGGGCCACGTGTAGCAGTCTGAATGGAACCTTTTCTTGCGACTGCCCTCCTGGGTATATAGGGGATACCTGCTCTATTCAGGGTAAGGATTTGCTTTGTGAATTTGTCAATTCCTGTCCTGGCATCTACGTATCTGATTAAAGTCCTTATTATTCTTCAATTTTTGGGTCTGGACTGTTAATTTTAGTTGCGTAATTGTGCTATCAATTGATGAAAGTTGAAACCTATTGGTTTTTCCATGAACCATGATTTTTATCCCATGATTTTTTAAAAGACTTCCACACTGATATCTTTCACCCAGTCAGAAGTTCACCTAAAGTTGAGTAGTCTGGTTCATGAGTACAAATTGTTCAACTGACATAGTCCAAATCAGAAGCTTTCTTTGTCTTTTAGTTTATTACACTTTAGATGTTAAAACTAACCATTATTTTTCGTGTACTCTAATAAAAGTAATCACAAGTGGCTACTCATAAAGTGAATTTGTAGCCATTCATCTGTTGAATGCAATTAAATCAATCTAAGAGTCATTGAAATTTTCTTTTAGATAATTCGAGCAAGATCAATCATCTGATCAATTGTTTCATCAATGATAGTTTTATTTATAGTACTACATCGTTTTTCATTACATCTTGTTCTTCTCCACAGTTACAACGGCCTGCGTCCATGCCAACCCATGTCAAAACGATGCCGTCTGTACATACATTGATGAGAACTACCTCTGTTCCTGCCATGTGGGCTTTACGGGTGAATTCTGTGAAACAAGTGAGTAAATCTACTTCTAATGACTGATGACTGCAACCGTAACGGTGTGTGCGAGGATGGTATTCAACTTTTCACTTGTTACAGTCCTAATGGACTCTCTGAAATACAAACTTTGCAAATCATTTTCATTGATATTTGAGATAATACTTGCTTTCTTTTAATTGCATACATTGATGACTGCAC
>BQKZ01005779.1:13562-30936 GCA_036244855.1 Temnopleurus reevesii | reverse complement strand
CTGTGCGGGGAATCCCTAGGTTGTTGATCGAGGGAAGCTTTTGGTATCGTTCCTCGGTTTTCTAATTGTAATTGGGTTTACGTGCATTTTTCGCTCAGCGTGATTCAGAGGAGTGATCGATCAACGCAAGTTATGACGGTTTTGCGTTATTACGGAAAAGCGTAAGTCAAACTCCAGAAAAGCTCTACACCTCGGCATTAACCCTCCTTTTTCTACAGCGTGAAATTAGAGATCTGAACTCCTTTAGGCGCCACCAGTAAACTAGTGAATTCAGAGCCGTGGATAGAACACGTGCTAAATGTGAAATCATAATGCTACAAGGGTGCAATAGATATACGTATGTGACATAACCTATTAGGTGTACAGTTCGGGGCATCAGTGTTGTTAGATACACGATTAAAATGGTATTGAACACAGTTTTATTTTCCAGTTTTCGCTGCTCCGTCAATCCTACGCCAGAAGGTCCTTTCGAAACGGCTTTGTATATGAGGACGTAGGCAATACCTGTGAGAAGGAGAGTCGCGTACTGTACTTCTATTACGACTGCATATAATTGGAAGCTGATATTTAGCCAAATCAGGAGTGGTATAATGATCATGGGGAGCACCCAGGCGAGGATGCAGGCCACGATGATGCGGGGCGTAGTGATGATGTGATGCACTCCGAAGGGGTCCACTCTGATGTTGATGAATTGGTAGATGGCTGCCAAGAGGATGCAGAGAATTGAAGTGAAGTCGACTGATAAAACCATTCTCTGTGTGAAGTTGTGAAACGGAGTACCAATCTGCAGAAATAAATAAATAAATTCATCTTAAGGCCAACTCACACAGTTGCGTTTGTAGCCTGCGTCGGCGCACCGTATTCGGAAATTAAAAACGCTCCCCGAACCTACAAAAACGCAGATCATACAATGGTCTGACGTTCGGCGTGCGTTCCTTGAGCGCAAGCCGAACGTCGGTCCAGCGTCCTGTCAGCGTTTTTAGTGTTAAAAACACTGGCCAAACGCAGCCTGAATACGGAAAGGTAACGTAAAGGTGTGAGTCGACCTTTACACAATCCGGAAAACCCTTAACTACAACTGTTATTACAGGGATACTGAAGACCAAGAGGCGTCGATACTCTTACTGAAATACTGTCTGGGAAAACAAGTTTTATCGAGCACTTGTAAATTTTGGTGGGCAACGCAATTCCCAGCTTTGATACCCATCTTGACTGTAGTTTTAAGCAGGTAAATTAACTATCTAATAATATAGAACAGAATAGTTCATTTTCTTTTGGGAATAAGGTTAGTGAACCCTCTTTGCATTCAAGGAATTTCTTCCTACTTGTATCCATTCACCCCTAGGTTGAGTGCAGCACAATGTGTATAAATTCCTTGCTGAACAAAATTAACGTCATGAATGGGATTTGAACCTACGATCATCGGGTGGAAAGGCGAGAGTCAGAATTACGTACATTACGCCTCCTCCACACTTTTAGGCGAGGAAAGAACATTAATATAACATCAAATGGACTTGTCTTTTCTTTTTAGGAAATAAGGGACATTCGATATAGAATATGAACGGATAGATGCCGGAAATGACGTCAAGGATTCTACTAAACTTGAGGATTCCTATAGGATGGTAAAACTAAAATTTTGAAAATTAATAACCTTTCAAACGATACTTTTCTTAAAATGTCAAAACTTCTTTATCCCACTTTTTCATTAATGACATCAAGATGATTACACTGTTGGGTAAAGCCTTTTTTAATGATTAATCTAACAGGAAAGCACATAGATATACAACAAAACATTCTTACTTCTGACCGAGTGGCTCCTATCATCAAGTAAATATTCATCGCAACCGCACAAAAATCACAAAGCACAATGTTAAATGGTATACAATTATGTTGCTGTTGCAATTCCTTATGTGTTAGAATAAAAATGAGAGTTAAAAGCGATGGCATCAAGCAGAAAACCTCAATCGTGACAAGAGGGATGAACGTTTCTTCAAAATCGCAGAGTGATTCGTCCCCGACATCTAAAGAATTATTCAAAAAATCTACATCATCAGATGAATAATTCATTCTAAACGGTAAAAGTGGATCCTTTAATCTGAGATATGATGTTTGTTGTTTAGTAGTTTTTTGCAAAGTTCGTCAGATATAGCTTTGATCCCCTGACAGGCCTTTTGGATGGCTACGTTGAAAGACATTGCAGAAGGTATATTACATTCCCTGACATATGCAAGTCTGTAAAACGCTACAATCTCTCTCAGATCACTTTACTAAATAGTGCGTATGCATTCTAATGGCTTCCATGTATGTCATGGTGTATACAATTAGCAGTAATAGATAAAACCAATACAACGTGAACAGGAGGATTGTCTATTTACTTTAATAAGACTCCACCGTGGGTACAATAGCACTTGCCAATCATCCAATTAGCGGATACGAAAGCATATCCAATTTCAATTTATTTCAATCTTAGCCAGGTTCAGACGCTTCTTTTTGTATACTGAAACTAGGTATGTATAGACTATATTGTATCAATTACTGACACTTAAACCGATAGATTAGTTTTTGGGAGAGATGGCGCTGTAGATATATAACTACTTTGTGAGCTGCGGTAAACATATTACCATAATGCAGTGTTCAATAGTAAATTAGAGCATGTTCATAGTTTGTTTGAATAAAATCGATCAAGAAATGGCTTAATTATCGCAATATAAAAAAATAACGACAGCATCGTGTTCCACGACATAATATGTTTCACGTACAAAATGAATGCGAACTCATACACCACATACAATACCGCCGATCGCTCCGCCCATTCTGCCCCGGTGTTTCCCCGCGCGAATCATTTAGCACACCGTATAGGAATAACGGGTGATTGACATGTTCGTAGTAAAATACGCCATAACGTTCGAAAATCTTCTCCCAATTTCGTACACAGTTACATTTAGGCATGTAAAACAACTTGTGGATACATCAGTTCCTTTCACATCATTTTCTGCATCTCGACCAATACCAATTTTTTCCTTTGTTGTTCGTATACCATTAAAGGGGAATTACCCCCAGACAATAATGTACTGTCAGTAAATTAAGAAAAATCAGATGAACAATCTGTGAAAATTTGAGCAAAATTGGATAATCCGTTGAAAAGTTATGAATTTTCAAAGTTATCATTTCCACCTGTGCTGGGCATCCTTGAATTAGCATGCGTATAGCTAATAATCTGTGAAGTCATACATGGAGAACTCCTCATTCACTTTGTATATAACTTTATTGAAAATGGATCAATATCATATTTCAAATGAGGAATCGACCCCGTTCTTTCTGGAATGCTTGCAGAATTGATGTGGCTATAATTTATTTTACCGAAGAAACAACATTTTGTCTACTTTTTCTGGAAAAAGAGGAAAATGTGAAATTTTGTGTACAAAGCGAATGGAGAGTTCTTCATGTTGGCAGCCATTTTGTGTCTGTACGTTTGCCAATTTAAGGAGCCCATGAGGGGTGTAAATCAAAACTTTGAAAATTCATAACTCTTGAATGGATTATCCTATTTTGCTCGAATTTTCACAGTTTGTTAATCTTATTTTTCTTCATTTAATGATAGCAATTTAATGTCTGAGTGTAGTTCCCCTTTAAAGCCCACGTCCAGTATAAATTGTTACCGTTTGAACACGCGTCTGAGTAAGAGTATAGTATCCACTAACACTGCTCGGAACACGAGATATTTATGTTTGCCGACCTCTAAGGCAATATATAATATTTCGTCATCCTCCTCAAAAATCCGAGTCAGGTCTTGAAAATACTGTTCTCAACATCTGGGTAATTCGCCATATTCGTACATCTATAAAGAAATGTACAAATGAATACATCAAGTGACCTACACAAGCGCGGGTTTCTGCTTTTAATGTCTAGATTTGACGTCAAAATGATTCACAGATCGGATACCAACCCATCAGACTCTTGCGAAATGTTTTCTGAGGGGCGTACCCAACAATAATGATATTTTCTGAAGTTCCAGCTTTATGAATTAAAAAGAAAAATAGTACGTTGTGAATAAGGATGCATTTTAAAAAGATAATTTAGTAGGAGTTTAAATGCAGTGATATAAAAGTTCCTCTTTAATAGGTGCTAAATAACAATTTGATACAAAACTTGTTCATCAAGAAGGCAGGGTGGCCACTGGCAGGACGAACTAAATTGTCCAATCTATCACGGTCATGTGAGAGGGGAAACTGCAATGCCACATAACCACGCTCTTAAAAGAACAGTCTAAACAGTGTTTAGATATTAAGACAAATTGGAAACCGATGACGTCATAGGTGCACAACTGATCATTTGTTGTATTACTATCAATGTTTATATAAAATGTCACCTTTTCCCCAAAATATGCTGATATGATTTCCAAAAAAATTAAACTAAATATTGAAGATATAGGAACTTTCTATCTATCTGTAGAAATGATGATTTGCATCATAATTAGAAAAAAAAAATGTTAAGACGTGCCCACATGATGCCATCAAATTGGCCAAATATCTGAAATTCTCGCTGATTTGCTCATTTTTGTCGATCCTTACAGATTCATAACTTTTTCATTACTTCTCTGATTTTCTTCAAACTTTTATTTTGTTTTACTTACCATTTTTTGTCTGTTTCTATTATTTTTTCTTTTTTTTTTGGATAGACTCTTGTTTTAAACATTGACACATTTTAAAAGCCTCAAACTTACATGAAAGATACACCTCATGTACATTCCGGAACTCGTTGGCACAACTGTAAATATGTAATTTCATGAAACTTGTTTAATATCCGTCACAAGAGAAACCTGAAATCAATACAAGTTGTACATGCACATATAATATTTTTACATATATGTAACTTGAATACACGCAATGTAAATCTAAGTTCTTGGATATGATTGAATAGATTGCCGACAACGTTGCAATTCTGAGAACATACACTCAATTGTAAAAACTAGCATGGCAAACTGTAATCACTTGTTATTTTACAATTATGTAATGCAGATATATCTGCACATAAATTTCAAACTGACAATAGTTATGAATAATTTGGTTCAAAGCAAATATAGGACCATCTCCAAATAAATGTGGGGAATATTTATGAGTAAAATGTATAGTCATTATAAAGTTATTGTCGACCGTTGCAAATTAGGATGTAAAAATATTTGCATCGATTTCATTTAGTTGAGTTGAGTGATTGAAAGAATGCTCAATTTGATGCACTGACAACCAGCATAATTTGAGATGGTCCGATCTGGATTAATTTGCTTGACTAGCAAGCGTGGCCAAGATACCGTTCTACTTTTAATTAACAAAAACAAATATTATAAGGTTTAACGGATGATTTGAACGGGGTCGAGAGGTCATGAAGTGGACTTCCGAACGAGTTTAGAAATCCACCTTGGGATTTAGAGTCTCATTATCAGGAACACGTTCAGGTGGTAAAGTACATGAATGCGACTTTCGTATAGCGGCCTCAAGTTAAGCTATCAAAAAATGTCAAGCAATCGGCTGGTATGACTGTGCTATGTGTGCGATATGCAGATACAGTGCAGTGGCAAAGAGACATGTACAACATGGACGTATTTGAACCGAACTCTCGTTAAAGGAACAGTCACTTTCCATGAAATGAACTTAAAATCCACTTCGTGGGCCTGTAATCTGAACGCGGACACAGCTAGCTTTCTGAATCGGCTTTGGAAACTAGTTTAGCGGATGTTGATTTTAAAATTAAAGTAGATCTGAACGATGTCACTTATAGCTTTAGCTTACCATTATTTGCCAGTATAAGTATTAGTCGTTCAATGGCAAACCATTATGTTACGAGGCCCAGGTTTGTGTTTCATAAGATATACGCACGACTGTACGTACGACTGGTGATCATTGCATCCGTTCGATTAATCACCAGTGCCCCGTAACATAAGGATTTACGATTAATCGCTATTTGATTTTTTGATCGATTGCAAACTTTAGTACATGATTTATCATAGACTAGCGATTGATATCAATCGCTATCACATTAGCAATTAATCGCAAACCTTTATGTTATGGGGCCCATGAGTTATTAAAGAATGCGAAAATGCATCACCAACCGTTCGTACAGTCGAGCGTAAATCTACGCACTGCTGTATGAAATAAATGGGCAGTTAACCATTCTGTGCATTGTCAACATATGCTCAGTCTGACAGTGTAACTGTATTACAGACCACTCCTCACTATTCGCAAGGAAGACGCTTGGCCAACGCCGGGTACATTCTCCGTGCGCTCCACGCAGGCACCCTCTTCCGATAGCAAAGTATCCCTTCTCTGTATACGTTGACTAAAGGGAAATGTGTGACGGCGCCTTATTGGGGGAAATAAATATTGGCTAGTTGTTTTATACTTTTGTATGTGCACAGAATAACGCTGAATTTTATCAAAGGACCAGTTGCAGCAGAGTGGTTGCTACTGTGACGGTCACGGTTCGCCACTGCAGCTGACACGGTAATCTTGTCAGGATGCCGTATCGTGCCTGGCCGCGCTCCCCGTCCGTCTGGTCAAAGTATAATAGCGCTGCTGATGATCCGGTGCTGGCGTCACCAACCTGCTACTCTGGCGACTGCTCTGCTACACTGACGGCTAGCTGCTCTGCTACACTGAGGACTAACTGCTCTGCTACGCTGACGACTAGCTGTTCTGCTACGCTGACGACTTCCAGCTCTGCGACGCTGACGGCTAGCTGCTCTGCTAGGCTGACGACTAGCTGCTCTGCTACTGACGGCTAGCTCCTTAGCTACACTGATGGCTAGCTGCTCTTCTACACTGACGATTAACTGCTCTGCTATGCTGACGGCTAGCTGCTCTGCTACGCTGACGACTAGCTGTTCTGCTACGCTAACGACTTCAAGTTCTGCGACGCTGACAGCTAGTTGCTCTGCTAAACTGCCAGCTAGCTGCTCTGCTACGCTGAAGAATAGCTGTTCTGCTACGCTAACGACTTCAAGCTCTGCGACGCTGACGGCTAGCTGTTCTGCTACGCTGGCGGCTGCTGTGGAACTGCTACACTGTCGACTGCTACTCTTGCTGCGTCTTCACCGTCATTCACCAATTATCCAAATATGACTCCAATAATGAAGATGAGCATGTGTCATTTAAAGGACATCAAATTTATTACCGTCAAGAGCAGGTCAGCAGACCAACAATGGGGGTGGACTGAGACTACCTGATATCAGAGCCCGGATACAGAAGGCACATTCGCATCACCAGTCGTTCCGTCACTCTTCACCGTCATTCACCAATTATCCAAATATGACTCCAATAATGAAGNGTTGATTGATTAATTGAAAGATTTAATTTCCATCATACAAGGAAAAATAAAACTTTACAAATATACCAAATATGTATCAATGATGTAAATAAATTACAATTGAATATAAATAATAAAAACTGGCAATACAATGTAATACGAGAATAAAAAAAAATATGCTAAGGAGAAAGATAAAACACTGATGGATAACTCATAATTATCAAAGCTTTCATGTTTGTCCCCCATGGGACTGTCTAAACCGGTTAAGAAAAAATTAATAGAACAATTTTAATCCAGTTTACATGCATTACTTGTTGCTATGTCGTGCTAGCCTCGGGACGCATCCGAGTTGTAAAGAGTTGTTTGTGTATAAAGAACCCATTAAATTTGCATCTATTTGTAAATCCTCCAATAGCCGAGTGTATAGTCTGCAATTACAGGCTTCCGTATTCCGCAATGTGCAAAGTACACAATTAAGAGTCTGGTTTTATTATGAATCCACAATTCAGAAGCAAATAATTCTGTCATTTAGTGTGCGGTTGTATTAAGCAATACAGACTTCTGATTATACTGTATTTGTCGATCTTCGAAATGTTTCTGATCACCGTCTTTAGTGGCTCAAAAGTTAAGATTCTTTTAGATAGAAGGGCTGTAACTTGATAACAGTTACAGTCCTTCTGTAACTTAATAAGTTACAATCCTTCTAAGATCTAAAAGAAACTGAATTTACACAGAAGAAGACTAAAGTTGAATTAATAGGTACCCCTCCTTGAACATGGGTAATTCCTGAGAAATAGAATATTCAACAAAATATGTTGAAAATTCTATGGAAATATACTTTATAGAATAATAACCGATCTTTTGTTTTCTGCTCTGCCAAACACAGTTTACACATTAATATAATTTTTGCCTTAATGACTATGTACAATTCAATACTCGCCACCGATAATAGGCGATTTTAAACGATATCTCGTGATACTATCGATATCGATATGTTGTGGATTGGAAGGTGACTTCTGGTTTGGGAAGCTAATGCACGTGCGATGTCTATTGTTTTGGAAAATTGCAGATGTTTTTTTTTTTATTAAACATCACCAGCATGACCAGAGGTACTTGGTACTGTATCAAAGAAACACACCATGGTGTTGTAACAATTGATAGAAGGAAAACAATGAAACAAAGTGTAAAACAAACACGGTTTTTTTTTTAATTTAAACACTGGCAAAATGGAACAGTCATGCACGAATATCTCTAACTGGAAGTGGGTATCCCGACTCACATGACTTGTTTACAGTGAAAATGCATAGCGCCATCTGCAGTTCTTAATTTTTGTTCGTTGTCGGTGGCGAGAATTTATATCACCACAAATAATACTGTATAGTATTCTAATCTTCTGATGTGGCTTTAAAGAATGTTTGGTGTTATTTGGTTGTTCACTGTATTTGATTAAACGGCCTTCAAAGGCCAAATATATTTATGGTGAAGATTAAGAAATGTGAATTTCACGGGTTTTTATTATGACATATACATGTATATCTTACACACATTTCAAGACCATAGCATAATTTTTCATGAACTTAATCGTTTAAAAAAAGAATTAATTCGAGCGTGAAATCATATTTAGCTCCCTATCCTGGTAATAACAATATTTTGTTTGTTATTGGGTATATATGCTTGATTATTTCCAAGATTTCACAATAGAATGATAAAATGTATACATAAAAAGGAAATTCTGAAATATTCATCCAATTCTGTTCATGAAAAGTTGTAATTAAAATAAACATGATAAAAGAAGAATAAAATATTGATTCACTCTCTAATCCCCCAACAGTGAGATATTTTGCCAATATTTGGCAATATGTTTTTGCCAAAACTCATGCATTTTCACCCAATCTTTTGTTTAATATCTTCATCATATTTTATTCTGTTTTATTTAGATTTGATGACAATATTTTGGGGAAATATTCCCTGCTACCAAAATTTTACTTTACCTTTAATGAGATATGACTCAACACGATATAAACTATTCCCGTGGAATAAAGTGGGTCATGGACAATAGAGGCGTGCGCTGTGTATTGAAATGTGTGGACATAACAATCATAAGCCGGTTCCGATTTTAATGGCATTACAAAGGAGCATTGAATTGGTATTCGACTAGATTTTACGGAAATAGATTTATATCGTGTTAATCTTATTTTTTCTACAACGAGGAATTAGAGCTCGAAATTCTTTCAGACGCCACCAATACACAAATGAGTTCAGAACCGTGTTCGCATAAAACGATAGATTTGACAACAATATGCCGCAAGGTAAATACAGACGAACATAAAGGAGAAGCGATATGAGATGCACAGTTCGAGGTATGAGTGTTGTTAAGTAGACAAGGCAAATTGTGTTGAAGATCGTCTTATTCTCCAGTTTTCGTTGCTCTGAGATTCCTACACCCGAAGGAACTCCAGAAACGGCTCTGTATATGAGGATGTAAGAGACCCCTGTGAGAAGCAGTGTGCTGTACTGAACTACGGCAACGATGTAATATACTTTGGCATCAAGGAGTACAGAAGAAAACGCAAGTGATGTCACCAAGATGGGGAGCGCCCAGGCCAGGATGCAGGCCACGATGATGCGGGGCGTGGTGATGATGTGATGCGCTCCGAAGGGGTCCACTCTGATGTTGATGAATTGGTAGATGGCTGCCAAGAGGATACTCAGAGTGGAGGTGAAGTCGAAAGAGATGGTCATGTTTTGAATAAAGTTGTTGAACGTTTTGCCAGGCTGTGGAAATAAGGGATAACACGTATATTTATTTTACCAGTTTATCAGGTTTCAAATGTCAATCTGATCCACAAAAGTGGTCTGTATTGGAGCACAAACACACAAATTATAAAGAACAAAACAAAAAAAAACAGCACTTCTTTTCCTTTGGAATATAATATCTGCATAATCTCTCATAATATGCCTTTTTTTGTACATATATATATATTTATGGATAAAGTACACACTTTGTAATCTACATAGACCAGTCAGAGCAGCCAGTCATGCCCAAATGCCAGATATAAGATATGTCCAAGACAGCATATCAATTTGCATGTCATCGTGCAAGTCCACATAATTATGTACATCATACCTCTGCGCAACTGTTAGACCCCAGCTATTTTTCAGGCCTTTTGGCATGTACTCCAATCTGTCATGCGAATATCTGAATCGTTACAATCCCTCGTTTATGACGAGCCTACTTCTTCTACGCGCGATCTGTAACGTTTATTATGACGTCAGCAGATGTGAGCTGAACTGAACTGACTTTGGACGTGAGTGAACGAAAGCTGGTGATTTTTTTACTTGTATATCTCGAAATGCATATCCTTCAATCAAGGGGGTAAAACAACTAATATCAAAAATTGGGTACAATCTTGCACCTTGCGACCCTAAGAGAACCTTTCTGGCTGCAGTATGGTACATTTACATAAATTGTAGGCTACAGTGATCCTGGGTTGTTCTGGGTTCTCGGGTGCCTGATCTGTCAGATTCTTTATCTTTGACGTAATCATTTGAATTATTATGTTGTTGTTTTATTTTCCCTTCACTGGACCGACTATTTTTAAGAATATTATGTTTGACCATGTAAAAATATATATTTTAATAATTTTTAAGACACTAAATCCTCCAAAGAGAAAAAACAAATAACATGTTTAGGTCAAATCTAGATTGAATTTCGTTTTGCCAAAGTTGCCTTCGATCCACAAATTGATAGGTATTGTATCTTACCTGGCCGCCTAAACCATGATTCAGGAGATAGAAGTTCAATGAAACCGTGCTGAAATCACACAAGATTATGTTAAACGGGATGATATTGTGTTCCTGTCTCAGTGTTTTGTTCGACAGAATTAGAATTAGTGTCAAGAGCGACGGAATCATGGCGAATACTTGCAATATGGTAAGAGGCAGTTCAGTTTTCGTAGAATCACACGAATGGATGTATCCTTCATCTGAATCAGATGAGTTCATCCGAAGATTCCCTTCATAAGATGTCAAATTCATCTCCATATTTTTTTTCTTTGAGCCACAATCTAGAGGCAGGTGTTTGCGGGTTGTGAGTACTGAAACTTATGGTGCACTCTTGATATCTTTGATGACGTTTTCATCAGTACTTTCGTGCAATTGTCAAATAATCTTTACGGCTTTTGTTTTAACCACGCGTCCAATACACCCTTTCTCGATGAAACCATGGACCTAGGAGAATTATGAAACCAAGAAATTGTTCTACTAATGATAATTCATTGATGCAACTTGGCTGAGATCTCATTCTGAAAAAAATCCTAAGTAATCCGAATGAGGCAGCTTCAGCGTTTCGCGAACAAGACATCACAAAGCAAACACACAAAATCCATTAAGAACACCTAAAAGCTTTAAAAATCTTTTTGTTCTATTGACAATCCCGCACATGTAGGTATGAGTTATACATTAATTAATTGTGCTGTCACTTATAGTATTTGTTTGAAGTATTAGACCAACGAATTATATGTTTGCCTAATACGCTGGTCAACGTCGAATACGTAATGGTCAAGTTTTGCGTTCGCTGAAACACGCTATTATAAGTTTTTTTTTTCACGGCGATGGTGTCGACAAATAATTGCGTGTTGTTATGAGAAGGCATACATGCACCAAGAAGTTCTAGTTGAAATTATGGATTGTGAAGTGACTGGCATAGAACTTTTTATATCCTACATATATAAACCGAAATAATAATAATCTGTTTCCTTGTGTCCTCCGAATCTGTCGATGAAATAGATTAGTCCAAATCATCATCATCTATAAACGAGATTAACCCTATAAAGCCCAAGCTTTATCTCGCGCCATCAACGAGGCAGCACGGTCTCTCGAGCCGCTTAGCTATATTTTGTCTTACAACTAGTTATGCCATATTGTTATTTTTTTAAATATATTTTCGCTAATAGTCTATGCATTTATGTATTGTATACTATGTATAAATTATGTTTGTTGAGCGCATAGGGATGCCTTTACGTATTTTGTGCTATTTAAAAAAATGTTCATTATTATCATTATTATTAAGCTATTTTGCTGTCTCTGTCGCCCAAGAGCCCTCTTGAGAGCTTTGCCAATATTTGGCGGTTTGGAATAAAATTTCTCTCAGCTGTAGAGTAAGTCGTATCTATACTCCGGACTACTAAAATGTCTCAAGATCAACGGATGAGGGGACAATTCAATAAAATTAATTGAAAGGGGTGAATTTTGTCACTTTTCATGTTATGGTCTATTAAAAGCAATATAATTAATTGAAATATGACTGAAATGTGGTTTTATACACATTTAGCATATTAGGCTTTATATGTTTACAGGCAATGTCAGCCGATGTGTGCAAGAAGATTGATAGAACCTTCGAGAAAGAGAAAAGATGTTTGGCTCTCGACGTTGGTAAGGATTTTCGTCAGCCTAGCGTGTGTCTTTTATTTTGCATCGAAAGAGAGTCCATCAAATTTCATGAAAGCTGGCTAGACGTTGATTATAATGGGAAAATATGTTATTGTACCTGTTAGACGAGTATAATAGGCGGGTTTACTATTATATGCATATTTTATGCATTCCTCTAACACAAAGGTTGTTCTTGACAACCTGAAAGCTTGCCCGAGTCTTGCCCGACATAGCAACAAGTAATGTATGCAAAGTGGATTCCAATTATTGTAGTCTTATTGTTATCAACCGGCCTATGGAATACCGCGTAACTACGTTAAACGCACATAAATTTGAATATAGCCTATAAGTAAACCCGCCTATTCGCAATACCATCCAATGTTAAGTGCATAGATACAATACATCACTTTGAGCAGAATGGACAAAGGCCTGGGACAGATGTAACAAATTCCATTCAGGCGTTAGCAATTAGCTAGATGACAATGTCAATACTAAGCCATTTTTATCATCGCTCAGACATGAATTGATAAAGTAAGCGCGTGACTGGCAGAATTTTTGAACTAAGCACTATGATGATAACGCTTATTGGGACTAATGTGAGGATACAATTCCTAGAAAACTCAATATCCCTTTAAGATTCTGAATTTTGAATTGACTCTTGATATGATCATTAATGAATTATTTTGTGTTTTTTCCGATGTTCAGGTTCCCATCACATACTGGGATCGGTATATGGTAGTGTGTCTGTGTGTGTGTATGTGTGTGGGGTGGGGTGGGGTGGGGGCGGGGGCTTACGGGCAGACCAGCCATGGTCCCTATTGACGTGTTAACTACTGTATCGTCTGTAAATAATATTGCACTGATCTCATACTCCACATCCCCCTCCACACCTATTGGCAAGCTCATTCACCCGGCTCAAGAGATAATTTGCCTCTCTATGAACCCACCTGATCCACATTGCATAAAACTGCTCTGGCAGAACTAAAACTTCTGACAAAAATAAAAATATAAACTATTCTACCAACGACTTTTGTCCATTATAAAATTTTTCTAACATTTTGTCTCTTAATTTTTCTTTTACAGCAAAAATGTTTATACAGTGGGTCCCTGGTTGCGAAGGAATGTACAGGAAAATATCAACTTCAATAAGCAAAACATTTGATATTCATGAAATTTGTTACTTGTCAGGAATTTTTATAAACTTTTTTGTTACCCATATACTAGAGGAGTCTTTGTTAATTGTTTCTTATTCATCCTTCCCTTCTGTACCTCCTGCCGAAGGCCGACTCACACCTCTGCGTTTTTAGTCTGCGCCGAGGCAGGGTTTTTGAAAATTAAAAACGCTCGCCGAGTGCACAGTATACCTGGTATACGCTTATCAGACGGTGGACTGACGTTCGGCTTGCGCTCAAGGAGCGTACGCTGAACGTCGCCAGTCAACCGTATGACCTGCGTCTTTATGAGTCCAGGACCTCGTAACATAAAGGTTTGCGATTAATCGCTATTTCATTTTACGATCAATTGCAAACTTTAGTACATGATTTGCCATAGACTTGCAATTGATATCAATCGCTATCAGATTAGAAAACCTTTATGTTACAGGTCCCCGGTAGCGTTTTTTGATTGTCAAAAAGTGCTGGGCCGATGCGGGCTAAAAACACAAAGGTGTGAGTCGGCCTTAAAGTTGAATGCACTGTATATTTTGAAATAATGTTATCACACTATTTCAACGGATAAAGCCTCAGCGCTCAAGATTTCCTTTTCTTTTCAGATGCCTCCGTTATTCACTCTTCATATTTAGTCGCTAAATTTTCTTGGCTAACCAGCTCAACCCAGCAACTTTCATGTACGATCTATGCCTTATCAGCTAAACTTGAACTTGAACTTATTACCCTGTCTACAGTGTACAAGGAATTATGAGAAATGACCACCTGTGGTAGAATTTAACAGATAAATATACCTCATGAATAAATCTATTTCATTATTCGTTTTAGTTGTCTGGAACGATCCACATCTCGATCATCGAGTTTCGTCGCACTTGTGAAGATTTGGTAAGTTCTCTTTTTTCATCCTCTGACCTGTAATAGTTGAATAAAATCATAAGCAACATTTACCTTGCATTTTTGTACGATCACAGATTCGAAACTCTTTTCCGTTAATTCGTCTACTTTTTTCGTTCTTTCTTTTGTTTCCGCACTAAGTAGAGCATGTCAATCATTCTTCTATTAACCTGATTAAAGTGTTAATTTAACATTCAACATTAGATTGTAAGATGGTCTCATTCAGTTGGCGCTTGACATAAATATTCGCGTTACCCAAGCATCTTCCTGCATATATTCGCTTTAGGGCAGCGCATCGTAAATGTAATATAAACTGGGCACACGTTCGTGTGTACTCTTGCATCTTCAAACTTGTTATTTAGAGAATCCCAAATTTTCGAAATTTAAAATGGTAGGAAACTTAATAAAATAATAATTATTATCAAATTATTGCTGCGCAATTGTCTCTGCGCTATATCATCATCATTATCGTAAAAGCATCATTATATACATGATTATGAATATGATTATAATTATCTGGGTTACTATAATATTCATCATCTGATCATTGTCATTGTTTTTATAGCTGTTTTCCTTTTTTTTTTGCTAATATATTGATCGGTTTGGGTTACCATGTAACAAAAGTCCTAACTTTTGAATTGTTTGTAGAGATGAAGTTGGCCCTCTTAGCTCGTCTGGCCACCGCTGCCATGGCAACAGCGTCACGAAAACTTGCTCCACTGCATACGGTTGAAGAACCCATTCGCGGAAGCTACATTGTCAAACTTGAGGTTAGATATTATTTCTGTGTCTTTCAAGTCTGTTTCATACTTTTTTTTTTCTTTTATCTCCCTTTATTATCTCATATGTCTTGAAATACGCAGATCCATGCAGATATTGCACTATTCATCATTTAAAGGTGACTCTCTTCATATTCCTTTCGAAACATGCTGCTACACGTTAAAATGATTCTAGTAATAAATAAGCGTTGTACAATTAACTGACATTATTTTCTACCCTGCAATTGCAAAGAGACGCTTCTTTGTCTTGTCAATTGCGTTCAATTCCCAATCATTGACGAAAAGTGTATGACTTATATCACTTGTGATTTTCTTACATTTTTGCTATTTTGAAATAGCGAGTGTATATTATTATCATTATAATTATTACTACTATTATCAATATTATTACTATTATCATCGTTGTTATTATTATGATTGTTGTACGATCGATTTTTACCATCATCATTGAAATCATCGTTATCATTAAATCGATTGATATGGTTCTCTTTTACTCTCCATGTTTATTTTCGTTCTTAAGATAGATCTCTACCCCCCGCCCAAAAAACATTTTACAGCATTCATATTGTCTTCCAAACTTCATGCACACACAGAAAGGATGGAACCTGGATGACGTTATTGATAAAGTAGATGAAGTCAAACCTTCATTCAAATACACCAATGTGTTCACTGGATTTGCTGCAAAACTCAGTGATCAACTAGTCAAACGTGTGAGTAGAATTTTCCACTAAACCTTTAATGATCTAGACACCTATGAATCGTATTCCTATTCATTCATGTTCATAGGTTCATTATGATATCATCAACCAAACTCTATTATCAATAACAATATCATTACTATCAGTTTACTTTTCAGCGTGGTAATTATATCGTTATCAGTGTTATGTCTATCATTATATTGCATACGCTGATATTCATTAACATGTCTACTAAGAAAGTTGCCAGCAAGAATTATTTGTATTTATACCATCAATGATATGATTCTAGATGCAAGGGACTCAATACTTTAATGGGAAATATTGCATCATTAAGTTGCTCTTGTGTTTGTTGTTTGCTAATAGCAAACATCTGGACGTATTTAGTAAAGTGCCATTAAGCTAAAGATTGTAATTACTCGTTTCATAATCTGTCAATTATGGTAATTTAACTTGTGTTGTGTAATCACTCGTATGCAAATAAGTCCACAATACACTGAATACCACTTTTGAAGGGATCAATTGATTCCAACAAAGACATCAAGTTATTACTAGTACGGGAAGGAGCGTAAAACAATGAAGATCTTTCAACAAAATCGCATAATTATTACGATTTTTCAACATTTTGTAATGCCTTTTTATAGTGACAATTCAGTTTCCAAATAGGTGTCATTCAGTTACGGGGGAACCTCTATTACTTTTTCTTTAATAACTGAAATATCATATTTTGACTGTCATCTTCATCACCCTCATTATCCTCCTCCTCCTCCTCATCATCATCATCATCTCCATCATCATCACTATCCTCGTTGTTTTGTTTTTTTGTTTTTTTGTTTTGTTTTTTTGTTCGTAGTCTTACCTTACTTCCTTTGTTTTGTTACATTATCTTAATGTTTATTTTTGTTGTAAATACTATACAGGTATAAGCAATATCTGTGCTCATTATGTTTAATCCAAATACAAATTTGCCGCAGAGAAGTAGTATTGTAGCACTATATGTTAAAAAACTTTGCACTATATTTTTGTAACCAAGGACATGTATCATACAAGCTTGCTTTTCAACATGTCCTTTTCCGTTTTCATTTTATTTTCTTGCAAATCTGCAAACTTT
>BQKZ01005779.1:0-12716 GCA_036244855.1 Temnopleurus reevesii | reverse complement strand
AATGGTACAATTTTGCATCCCTGGGGTACAAATGTGTTCCAATAGGGTACAAACTTGTACCCTTGGTTGGGGTACTAAATTGCACCTCACATTTAGGGTTCAAACTTGTACCACATAGGGTTCACCCGGTGTTACATGGGATTGTACCCCTAGGGCTGCAAAGTTGTACCCTAATTTCTTAGTGTGTACATATTCATGTTCAGCTGTTTGTTTTGTTATGGAAAAATGAAAGATACAGAATAAATGAATAAATTATTATTATTATTAAGTAAGTCATTTCCTATAATCAATAATTTTGTAGTATAAAATGGACATTGAAAACTATGTAACGATTGATTAAATGTTTCAAATTATTTGTTTATGGGGAAGGGTAAATTCCTGTCTTATTAATTCTTCTGGTACATTTTAGACAAAGGCTTTGTAATCTTTTAATGTGATAATTTCCCCGAATTCTCGTTTACAGTTTTTACATCTATAATCCATATAAAACCGAAGAATTTACATGAACACAATGTAACATATTTCCATAAAATCAAGTCGAATGCCAATTCAATGCTCGTTTGTAATGCTGTTGAAAATCGGTACTGGATTGCGATTGTGATCCCCGCACAGTTCAATACATGACGTACAGATCTAACAATGGCAACTTCTTCGAAAGTGTTTATAATTCTGTTCATTAACTAACACGATATAATCTACTTCCAAAAATTAAGTCGAACGCCAATTCAATGCTCCTTTGTAATGATATTGAGAATCGGGACCGGCTTGGGATTGTAATGTCCATACAGTCTATTGTGCCATGACAAATTGTTCGTAAGCGTTTCTAATTCTATTCATAAAACCTTTATATTCATATACTGACATATATCTCAGGATTAATAACAATAATAATAATAATAATAAACGATTTTTATATTGCGCTTATCTCTCGCACGGGGAATGTCCCTAAGCGCTTAAAAAGAAGGATGAATAAAGATATAGCAATAGTAATATTTTGGTCTTATACATGGATAATGGAATAAGTTAATAAGGTAAAAAGAATAAGGAAAATGGTAATTAATGGTTTGTTAACATCGAAATTGTTGGTTGTGAGAAATTTAAAAGAATAACTACTTCCTCGAAACACAGCTCCGCTCACACGACGCGGTTGAATACATCGAGGAAGATGGCGTGATGCGCCTCGATTCATCTCCGGACACTGCTGCATCATGGGAGCCAAGTGGTATGGACGAGAATGAACTTCCGGTTGAAGAATATCCCGACGCGTCGTGGCTTTCTGGCGGGTGCGAACCCGTTGCGTCCTGGGGACTCAGCCGCATCGACCAGAGGGAGCTCCCGGTTGATGAGTATTATGAGCCTTGGCATGCTTTCCGTTGGTCTGGAAAGAATGTCGATGTGTACGTCATCGATACGGGGATCAACTTCAACCATAATGATTGGAAAGGTCGAGCTCGCCACGGTATAGACACTATTGATGGCACGGTAATTTTCCTATGCTTTTTGTTTCAAATTTCCCTCATCGAAAAAAAGAAGAAAATGATGAATTGTAGATGGCGCTATGCAGGTTTTAACGCAAACAATTAATTTTAGTCGGGGTACTCACTTCTGATGAAGGACGTTTGTGCAGGTGCGTAAATTTTTGCCAGTATTTAGATCGAGAAACCACATTATTTTTAAAATTCATGTAGGCTAAAAATGCCCTGATTTAAGGTATCATTACAACATGCGGTGTTTCTTTGGTGCAGCACAACGTACGTCCAATAATGTTGAATGAAGAAAATAGATGTTAACTTTCTGATAGACGTGGCACATGAATTAACTTTCCAAACCGGAAGTCATATACCCTACCTCAACAGATCGATATGGATGGTATCGTTTGATATCGCCTAATAATTGTCAGTGGCAAGAATTGTGGATTTAACACGCAAAAAAGTTGTTTGCACCGAATATAAAGTATTTGGATATTTTAACATGGAGGTTTCTGGTAAAAGAATTTGCAGCTAATATTTATTAACTTTATGTATGGCCAGCGTGTGTGCGTAAAAAAAAGAACAACAACCAAAAACCTATCCATATTCTAAGCTTAAACAGATAAGCTTAAACACATGAATAGAAAAGGTCACTAGCGTATTTCTGTGTGCACCTTTTATCAAGAATTATGTAAATGAAGGTTGTTACGTACAATGAAATAAAAGAAAATTACACACAGGCTAGTCAGAGAGTTGAGGAGCAATACCTGCATTACCTAAACACTCCCCGTCAAAAAGTAATGCGACATTGATTTAGTGGGTAAAAGCTCATTTTTTTTTTGCATTAATAATTCTCATGTGCAATGTTCCTTTTTTATTCTTCATCACCCATGATCTATTGTTATATTCACACAAAAATAACTCATGAACTGAAGCTAATAGCATCTCCATGATCCCAAAACGTTTTAACTGCACTTGTTTCTCTCCGAAAGGGAATGAGAAAAAAGATTCTGATATTTGATGCATATTTTCGGTTTTTACGACAGATCATGTTTTGATTTCATTCGTCAGAGTCATAGTCACAGTCGACTGGAAGTGGTACGTCATAGTTCTACGCGTCTGCTTATTTGTACGTGCGCAGCTACCTGTAACGTTACAGTTATCAGACGCAGAAAACTGTGACGTACTACTTCCGGTCGACGTGCCATTCGTCACAGTTAACTGAAATCGTAAACTCCATAATATTTTTTACTGTAGCATGAAGATTGCAATGGCCATGGTTCTCACTGCGCCGGCATTATCGGGGGGACTCGTTACGGCGTTGCCAAGAATGTCAACCTGATTGGAGTTCGTGTATTCGATTGCATTGGTTGGACCACCCTGGCACAGATAATTGCTGGTACCTATAGGTATTGGGATTCGGTGCTGAAATTAGTTCCATTATATAAGTCTCACTGATTTTTCCTACGTAAGATAAAGTGGGTCAAGGGACAATAGATCCATTTACCGTGTATTGAATTATTCCGACACATAAATCACCAGCCAGTTCCGATTTGAAAAGTATTACAAACGAGCATTGAATTGGTGTTCGCTTCATTTTACGGAAATAGTTGATATCTTGTTCTATGTAAACTGAATACCATTGACCCATACACGGCGTGCAAAAGATTGAAGTGATTGCCCATCTGCCTTACGTTTGATAAAGCCCCTATTCAACATGACCACATCCTACTTTTTGTCATATTTTACCCGGGTGAATTATATACAAGGGGTTGTGTTGAATCGGGGATTCTATGTGACCGGGCTTTAGAATGTATCAAGTTTGAGTGCTTCTCCTCATACATATTGGATATTTGGTAAACTGATCAAAGACCTGAAGTTTACTGATACCAATGAATTGACAGAAGGAACTGACCAAAGGCAGATTTACACGAGAAATTCACAAAATTTGTTTCCATTGCTTTTGAACAACGGTACGACAGCCAGAGATGATATTTTACTAGGCTCTTTACCTTTTTTGTACCTGCACAGAATAATGAAGAATCTGCTCAGGAAAATTACTCCCACAAATTCATAGAAATATGACACGTGGTAAAACATGTCTGAATGATGGGGATATTAATCACCAAACAGTGATTCGATGCGGTCAACAACGAGGCTTGAAGTTTATTACAAACGATGAATTGTCAGTGCCATCTGGTAAAAGCATATTTGCAGTAACCAAATACTCTGTTTCCATCAGTTTCAAACGACGTGCAGTACGTGACGGTCCGTCCAGGAAGATGAATCCTGTATATGGCACTTTAACTATTAGCTTCTGCACAGAATAACGCAAATTAAAAATTAAAAAAAAAAAATGCGAGACCTCGATGAACAGTAGAGCGTTTCATGACGCGTGTCGCCATCGACAAGCAAACACTTTATGACAGTTTTCATAGCAACATTCAGCAATAGCGCTATTCATCCAATCAGAATCAAGGATTTCGCCGGATTTGTCAGTGCTGTCTTATTGTCGTTGGCGACAATATTCATGTAACAACCTCCAGGTTTTGGGAAGTGAAGATGGGTGATAATCAGAAAAAAACATTCTGGTGGAACAGTAAGATTAAAATCGTGTAATATATGGATCGGTTACCCTGGGGTTGTGTTTCATGAAATTGTGCGTAGATCTACGCGCCACGACTGTATGAACGACTTGAGATCCTTTCTTCGGTATGATTCAGCGCCATAGGTTGTCATCGCGTGCGAAAAAGGACCACCAGTCGATCGTACAGTCATGCGTAGATCTATGCACATCTTTATGAAACACAACCATGGTGAGCAAGAAATTTATTATTGGTACTATTTGTATTTCTTAGGTTGCGATTATGTGGCGCAAAATGCCAGGTCCCCTGCTGTCGCATCTATGTCAATTAGCGGACCTACTAGCGTGGCAATGGACGATGCAGTAAAGGGAATGTATGACGCTCATGTCACAGTGGCTGTCTCTGCAGGAAACCGTAACAGTGACGCGTGTTATAATTCTCCCCCTCGATCTATACATGTAAGTATCGTTTTGTTTTCAAACATGGGCAGTTTTTCACCAAGATAAGAAAGACTTTAAGAACGACTTTAAGATCGACTGGTAATAGTACTTGCGCTGAATGTGCGTACTATCAATCATTTACGCGCAAGAAGGGATACCAGTCGATCTTAAAGTCTTTTTTAAAGTCTTTCTTATCTTGGTGAAACACCGCCCTGGACGGTATTTCACCGAGTAGTTCTTCAAATTACTCATGACCTTACGAAAGATTCAAGTACGTTAATGAGTGCAATACGCGTAAAATTCTAGATCATTAAGCACAAGAACTAGTACCAGATGTGTTTAAAGTTGTTCTTAAAGTCTTTCTTATCTATATCATTATTTCGGTTTATATCATTGTTTTTATATTTATATTAATTTATTGTCCTGCCTTCGCAGTAATAAGATTTGACATGGACAAACTTATTCTTTTGTATTTATCTATATTTTTGTAATGATTGATGTACTAAATATTCTTCATCCCACGTTCTTTTATGTTTAATAAAGTGATACAAAATCAATGTAACCAAAGATACTTATTTCTTTTGCTTTTAGTCCATGAACAATTTCAAATTTTATCATAAAGACCAGAAACCCATTATTCAGTTCACAGTCAAAAATTTACTCACATCTGAATTGAACCTCGTTTGATAATGTAGCACTGAAAAATTTGATACCCTTTCACATGAATATTGCATTAATAATTTGCTTATTACTACATTAAAAAAAAAACATCTTTACTATAGACCATTACCGTCGGGGCAACTAACGTTAACGACGAGAGGAATGTTTACTCTAGCTACGGTCCCTGCGTGGATATCTTTGCTCCTGGTGAATACATCACATCAGCTTACTACGGAGACCCGGATGCAAGTGCCATCTTGACTGGTACATCTATGGCGTGCCCACACGTATCAGGTATGATAATGTTACTCATCATAGTCCGATGACGGCTAGCAGTACATAACAGCCGAAACGTCATTCTAACTATGTTATACGGAGACCCTGATGCTAGTGCTTTCTTGACTGGTACATCTTTTGCATACCCTCATGTATCAGGTAGGATAATGTTCAGGCTGTAATGGTCTGTGCATATTATAGTCCGGTAAAAGACTAGCAGTACACAACAATCGAAACGTCATTTTAACTATACGTTCTATGTTTACACCTTGTGAGACAACTTATCAACTCTATTCAGTTATTCTTCACCACGATGAGCCTCTTTCAAACCACTGCATAATGTTATTATGCATAAGTGGAAGCGTCGTGGTGTAGTGGTTCTGACTCTCGCCTTTCAAACTGAGAGTCATAGGTTCGAATCCCACCTATGGCGTTAAGTTCCTTCAGCAAGAAATTCATTTACACTATGCTTCATTCAACTTAGGTAAGGTGAAATGGGTACCTGGCAGGAATATTTATTCCATGAAATGTCATGTGCGCTGGTGAACGTCAGGCTAAGGCCAGGGTAATAATGATACAAATCGCATTGAGCACTCCACAACTCTATTAGATTATTCTTCACCACGATCAGCCTCTTTCAATCAACTAAATTTAGGAGTAAAGGAAACAAATTTTAGTGGAATTGTTGACATTAGTTTCCCTCTACTTCCAATCGCCTTTCAGTCGTAGGCGTTAATTTCCTTTTGCAAGAATTTCATGTACATTTGGCTGCACTCAACCCAGGTGAGATGAATGGGTAACTGGTAGGAATTTACTCCTTGAAAAGCTTATGATCCTAATGGCTGCACTGCTAAAGCGAGGGTAATAATGCAGCAATTGTAGAACGCTTAGGGAATTCTCATAGAAAGGTGATAAGTGCTATATAAACGCCGGTCATTATTATTATTATTATTATTATTATTATTATTATTATTATTATTATTATTATCATCATTTAGGTGCCGCGGCCGGGGTTCTCAGATATTTTCCATGGTGGTCACCTCGACAAGTCAAGGAGTACCTGCAGAAGAAGGCCATCGGTGGGGCAATCACGGACGCTGGACCTGGATCTCATAACCTACTGCTCTACATGGGCTGGGGTCAAGGAGGAGGAGGCTACATCCCACCTCTAGGTAAACCTAAAAACATTGTTCAACGTCGCTTTTGTTAAAAAAAAATTCAGCTGCCAGATTATCAATGCTACCGAAACATGTATGTATAGTTTCCTTATTTTTGGCATTCTGGGTTGTTTATTCATCAATCTGAATGTAATAACATATGTCAGACGGCTTGCCTTGATAATTTCTAAATGACAAAATATAATGTGTGACAATATCTTTAAGGCCACCGCATACAACACGACTTTCAGTCGTACGACCTTGCTGGCAATTTTGCAAATGCCGAAACGCGCAACATCGTGTCACTGCAAGGTCCTCGTGGTCCTTGATATTCTACCAAGTTTAACGTATAAAGTTTCAAGTACCTCTCAGTGAGACGACGTATTGCAGCGTGTTTCAGTATTTGCTAAATTGGTCGTAAGGTCCAAAAAATAAAAGTGTTTAGTGTTCGGTAGCCTTTACATTTCACTCAACACCATATGTTTCTCAAATGAAGTTACCAAGTAAAAACAAGCTACAGTTTGAAATACACGCTAAACGTTTCAGCGACAAATTTCTAATGTTTCCCTTAAAGGAGAACTTCACCCAGACATTGATGTGCTTTCAGTGGGTGGAGAAAAATACAATGCTCAAACTGTGAAAATTTGACCAAAATCCAAAAATCGATTCAAAAGTTATGAATTTTCAAAGTTTTGATTAAAACCCCGCATGGGCTCCTTAAATTGGCAACGTACAGGCACAAAATGGCTGCCAACTTGGAGAACTCTCCATTCACTTTGTACACAGAATTCTAAATTTTCCTCTTTTTCTAGAAAAGTAGACAAAATTTAGTTTTTTTCTGTTAAATATATTATAGCCACATCAATTCTGCAGGCATTCCAGAAAGAACGGTGTTGATTCTTCATTTGAAATATGATATTGATCCATTTTCAATAAATTTGTATACAAAGTGAATGAGGAGTTATCCATGTATGACATCACAGATTATGTTAATTGGCTATACATTGCCAATTCACGGATGCCCAGCATGATAGTTTTGAAAATTCATAACTTTTGAAAGGATTATCCGATTTTGCTCAAATTTTCACAGTTTGTTCATATGATTTTTCTTTATTTGCTGACCATACATTATTGTCATGGTGTAATTACCCTTTGAATTGATTTTAGGATGCTTAGTGCAGCGAGAGACACCATGCATTAACTGAAGTCACTCAATTGTGAAAATAATTACCTTTTTTCAGAAATGTTGAATCCTCATATGGCCCTCTGATTCTTTCATATTTTTAAGCAAAGGGTAATTATAAAATGAAAGCACGAATGGTATATGTAGCTAGTTTGTTACTCCATTAAATTTTCTTATTTGATTCCGTGCGTGGATGTGTGTGAGTCCGGCCGAGCAATACCCATTCAATGTCTTCCTAGTTTTTAATATTTTCACGTCTTTTCTGCTACCGTTAATTTCATTCATTTGCAGTATGTAATGTGGATTTTACCGAGGAAAGTCAATCATTTGAAAGCCCGTTCTATCCCGAATGCTATGACACGAATCTGGACTGTGTCTACAGCATCAACGTCGCCGAGGGAAGTCAGATCAGAGTCAGTTTTGATCTTGATCTTAATCGCCATCCCAAGTGTGCGGACTACCTTGAGGTAATTTGTTGCAAAAAATTTCCAAGCTCAGCCCTGGGAAGTTTTTCTCCAAGATAAGAAATACTTTAAGAACAAATCTTACGCGTATTACTAACGTTAACGTACTCCAGTCTTTTTTAAAAGTCGTGCGTAACTTCAAGAAAGACTTGATGAAACACAGCCCAGCTTGCATATTTTATTCCACTGGCTGACAGGCAGGTTAACAGGCTGACATTATGGATTTTTCGATTTTAATCAACTGTGACGAAGAGCACGTCAACAGGAAAAATTACATCATAGTTTCACGTGTCTGCCTATTGCTACGTCGCAGGTAGCTGCGCACGCAACAATGAGCAGACGCGCAAAACTGTGACGTACTACACGTACAGTTGAGTGAAATCGAAAACACCATGTTACTCACTTATAACAAAGGAAAGTGCTGTGGCACAAGTTTCTCCCCTAGCTTGTAGTAATTATAGAATCAATAATGATATTGCCAGTAAACGTGGGAATGATAATGAAGATATTGGTTTTGAAATGATAAAAGGATAATGATAACTATGTTGTTCGCACAAACTCTCATTTTTTCGGGTGGATTGAAGATTTTTAAACCAAACCTAACTTGTAAAGCATACAAATCCTGCAATTCGGCAAATGCTTAATTCAAATTACTCATTTGGGGCATAAATCTGCCCACAGCTGGTCGTAACTCCATACTTAGTTGGCAAAAGATTTTAACTCGTTTCCTTTAGTTTGTGCAATGATAATCCGGTTCCAGTAGTTAATGGGTTAACTACACATAATACGTCCGCGTTTTCACAAAGTGAAGGAAGCCAGAGGGTATTGTTACACTAAATGAGCTACAAATCCATTGAAACGTTTCCTTTTTATAAAATTAACACGTTTTTCGATAGAATGCCAGTTAAATTGCAGCTATGTCGGGATATATTTGACTTCATGCAACAATACCCTTTGGCTCCCGGCACTTCGTGAAAACATGGACGAATACGTTGAACACGATATCAACTATCTCTGAAAAGTTAAGTGGGCCACAGACAATAGAACTGTACTCCGTGTATTCAACTGTGCGGACACAACAATCGCAAGCCGGTTGCAATTTGAATAGCATTACAAGGACCATTGAATTTGCGTTCGACTTAATATTTCTAAAGTAATTTATATCGTGTCGTTGATGATTTTCCCATACAGATTCTCGATGACGCTAACACACCCTACAAACTCTGTGGCTGTGGCAAACAGACGATGATATCCGCGAGCAACAACATGCAGATTCGGTTCCACACTGATGACAAGGGCTGTGGTAGAGGATTCACGGCAACATATGAGACCATTTAGCTGGATGTTCAGGTGTGGTCACACCGGCCAAGCGGAACCGCAGCGGTCCTTTAGCGGTAGGGATTTAGTCTGTGAGGACAGACCCTAGGCTTTCGGTATGTGCATGCGCAGAGCATGATACAGAGTCTGTGCATGGACACACCGAAAGCCTAGGGTCTGTCCTTGCAGACTAAAATCCCTACCGTTAAAGGACCGCTACAGCTCTGCTCGGCCGGTGTGACCACTCCTTTAATGACACCAACCGCTCAGGCTACGACGGGAAAGATACAACATGGAATACAAAAAAAATTAAAACCTGTAAATTCATTATAAACTGTAAGATTCTATGGACACTCTCGAAGAAGCTGTGTTCATATGGCATATAATAAGATAGGTATGTTTTATGTATAAGTTACTATAATTGTTGTACGTCACAAGTACACTCTTAAAACGTTGAGCAAAAGTTGAACCAATATTGGGCAACATACTCTACACTCAAATGTGAAAATAAATACACTGTGTTTAATAACATTCAAACAGTTTCCGAGCGAAATTGCGATACTTCTGATATTTCCAGATTATTCTCATGTGGAATAATTGCCCATAAAGATTGTTTAATAACCAAATTTAAATGTTGGCCATTAAGTTATTAACCTGCCTCTATTCATTTATACATGTAGTTTAAGAGGTAGGATATGATTGTACTGATTAATTGAAATTGATGAAATGAAACTTCAAGAAGCATTAGCGTTTAAAAGGCAATGTGTGATTTCATTTCATTTCGACTCACAGCTGAGTAAGCAATGACCATCAATAAAGTAGGTAAATATTAAAATAATGTTATTCAGATGACAATGAATATCACACGCTAGCAAGCCTATTACCTATCAGATGAATGTCCATTGTCGAATGTTCCTGGTTTGACCCTCTTCAAAAGTAGGCTGATTATCAACTGATCAATATGTTTGAGTTTGTGTGTTTGTTTATATGTTTGTGTGTGTGGTTGGGTGGTTGCATTCGTGAAAAATGGGGAAATTGGGAAGCGGAAGCTCATGGAAAACGGGAAATGGTACCAAAAAAAAAATGATATCTCTGGTTCAGTATTACGGTAAGTAGAAAGTATATAAAAATAATAAGAAAGAGAGAGAGAGAGACTGATTTTACATTGCAGTTGGTCTGTTTGTTAGGTTAGTGTAATGAGACGAAAAGAGAGTTTTTGAAAGATTGTAATCCTTTTAATAATCAAGTTGAGAGAGAAGTGGATATGCATATGGTTATGAGAGAGAGAGAGAGAGAGAGAGAGAGAAGGGATGAGGTGGGAGGGGTGAAAGTTTGGAGCAAATAGGACCATGAATAAGAAAATTATAAATTTTTCAACGTTATACGTTAACGTTAACTCAACAATTCGCAAGGTTTGGGTCACGCAATATGACGAATATCATGCACTTCTCAACAAACAGTTCATTATATCTTATTTTCCCCCTTTCTAAAAGTTGAACCAAAAAGAAAATTTATTTTCAGTCGATATGTATATGGGTACATCTACAGATGTATATTTAATGATTCAACATTTTTGGAGATTTAAAAAAATGAGCATTAATGGATTAATTTAAAGCAGATTTTATAAACAATAAGTTATGATGAATTTACTTCCATGAAAGGCATGTCATACGTCATGACACGTGGCCAAAAGTCACGTGTTAAGACCCTTGACGTACAGTAATATATGAAAACCACTGTTCAATCATATCATTGAAATATTCATAACTTTCTTATTTGTGGTCCGATTTACTTTTTTATATGTTTGTCTGATTTTGCTGCTTTTATTAAATGCCAATCTTTACTCGGGCAGACCTAGTATTTAAAGTGAAGAAATCTGACTAACGCATCAAAATTGTTTTAAGTAAATCGAACAAATGAAAGTTATCAATATTGTAATAATAATAATAAAAATATCATTTTCTTTACAAATTCAAAAACAAATTAAAATATAACTACCTATTTTGTATTCTTACAAACTTTGGGCATCCTCGAACAACTTGTTTGATATAAAAGCAGATTCCATTAAAAGATCCATGCATATCTGAATTTACTGATATTTATACTACTACTGATGACGATGATAATAATGATGATAACAATAAAAATAAAACTACTAATGATAATAGTTATAAAGATGATGATGATAGTAATAATGTAATGTTTAAAAGGGTTCATGGCACTTTAGTTTCGCACGTTGTGTAATACAATTGTTTCTATTCTACAGCATTTCTTTTAAATAAAGAACTCTATATATGCCACGTAATCATCATTATTTGTTTACTTATTATCTGAAAAAAATAAGTCATTGCACGTACTATAATAATTCACAGAACACGAAATCAGTAACTGAAGGAATCAATGATAATAGTAATAATAATAATAATAATAATAATAATAGTAATGATAATAATACTAATAACAATAAAACACTATTGCAAATTACAAGGGATTGCTATGCCGAATAATGGGAAAATGTTTGCATTTTATATACACTTACTCTTCAGACTGTGTGCACTAATAAAACACTTAAAACTTACTTGCAAATGGATGGAGTAATTATAAAAAAAAACACTAAATCTGTCCATCTATAAGATACACAAAACTTGTGTGCACATATAAACGAATATTATAGAATGGGTGTGTTGTGTCCTTCAATCTGATTGGTCGAGAGCAAAATTCTTGCAGACGATTAATTTTACTGGTGCATGATTTATAAACGATACTAGTGCGGTATCGCTATCGTTTCTGATACGATCGCTTTCCAAAACAACAAAAATGGCGACCGACACGGAGCGAGATTGGAATTGCTCACAGTCACGGACGTATAATTGGAAGAATTAATGCCGCACGAAGAAAGCAATCAAATTCGGATTTACAAAACTAGAATGCTTTGCGAGACTGAAACAAAAAAGATGCCGTACTGAGCTGACTGCCGTAACGAGAGAACACCGCCACGGGGATTTGGACTCGCTGCTCTCCGCTATGCTATGTTCGCATAGCTCCGACTACGTAAAGGTGATGGTTCTTCATACACGAACGACAAGGAAATCAATGCAGTACATTCGGTACGGCATCCAGCGTCACTATTTGGACAATTTCAACATCGACAATAAGTGTACATTG
>BQKZ01005778.1:25044-35817 GCA_036244855.1 Temnopleurus reevesii | reverse complement strand
TGTATTTCGCTCATGGTCTATAAACAAAATCTAAACTTCATTTAATGTAAAATCTTAAAGGGGGCTAAACATCGCGAATTCGTCTGTCGGGGATAACGCAGCACAATTCTTTCATTTGGTGCGTTCCTGTTTTTACTTAAAACTGGTTTGGGATGGGACATTGCTTATTCTCCTGAGTTCAATTTGTTTTGGGTCCTTCAAATGTCACTTTCTAGTATTTGTTTCCCTTTCATGCATATTGTTGATTTCATATGGCATGTATAACAAAATAATATTAAATCCATGCAGACCTATGGATATTCTGTACACATCAAAAGTTTGAGGGTATCTGTCGAGCCCAAAGCGGTATAAAACTTGTGTTATATTAGCCGTGATATGTTCATGCTTTTATTCAAAACTAATTTTGAGTGGTACCTTTCGCATTCATATGTGGGACCCTTTTTGGCGTCTGCCAAACCTAAACTATTGAAATTTCCATAATTGTAATTGTTTGAAATGTGCACCTGTTGGTATATATAATTGCTATCATGCAAACATGATTCCATTAATATTATAATGAATTTGCACACACTGTACACACTGTACATATGGACAAAATATGATTGATTTTTTTTTTGTTTTGTACACAGTCTTATGCGGGATCGAAATTTTGTCTGTCATCGGTCATTCAATATTCTGGGGGTATTTATGCTTTCCTTTAAAACTGATTTGAGGGCCTTTTTGGCAAATATAATTTTAGTTTTTCATTAAACCTTGCGCGAGACCGTCTGTCGGATACAAACCAGCAGAAATGTGTCTGTCTTGGCTCATTCAATAGTGTTAATGCTTTCATTTAAAACTGATTTTGGGTAATACCTCCCATGTTAGCTTTTGGGCCTTTTTGGCATCTGCAAAGCCCAAACAGGTGGCCGTTTGATTGAAAGTAAGATTTACAGGGGCCTTTGACCTTTCCACACTTTCTGTTGTATCAAATATGCATATTTAAGTGATTTAGTTCCTTTACATACGAGATAATTGATGAATACATGAATGTTACGATTAATTTGTACACAGCCCTATGGGAAAATGAAATTTTCAATTTGTACACATTCTTATGGGGAACCGAGATTTTAAGGGCGTCTGTCGAGCTCAAAACAGCAGAGATTTTGTCTGTCATGGGTCATTCAATATTCTGGGGAGTCCATGCTTTCATTTCAAACCGGTTTTGAGTGGTACCTCCCATGTTAGTTTTTGGGCCCTTTTTGGTGTCTGCAGAGCCCAAACAGGTGCCCGTCTGGCTGAAAGTAAGAAATACAGGGACCTTTGGCATTTCTGCAATTTTTATTGTATCAAATGTGCATATTTAGGTAAATAGCGTTCCCTTTTTTCGCTTTACATACAATGTAATTGGTGTGTCCATGAATGTTGTGATGACTTTGTACACAGGCCTATGGGAAAATGAAATTTATATTTTGTACCCATCCTTATGGGGAACCGAAATTTTAAGGGCGTCTGTCGGGCCCAAAGCAGCAGAAATTTTGTCTGTCATGGACCATTCTCTACTCTGGGGCATTCAGGCTTCCATTTAAAACTGGTTTTGAGTAGTACCTCCTATGTTTGATCTAAACCTTATTTTGGGCCCCTTTTAGGGCGTCTGGCGGGCCCAAAGCAGCAGAAATTTTGTCTGTCATGGGTCATTCCTTACTCTGGGGCATTCATGCGTTCTTTTGAAATTTGTTTCATGTGGTACCTAGAATGTTTGATCTGACCCATTTTTTTGCCCATTTTAAGTGGCCCTAGGGGCCACAAGCAGCAGATAGGACACGGCAGACGCCCAGATTCGCATATACTGGATTTATTCCTATATGTTCCAATGGCCAGACCTTGGTACCTCGTTCGTTTGATCAAAGTGCACTGGGCTCCCTAACTAGTTTGACTGGTATACTGAATGCGCGCACCATTGTGAATTATTACACACAAGAAGGGGTGCCAGTCGAACGTAAAGTCGTGCGTAAAGTCTTTCTTATCTTGGTGAAATAGGTTATGAAAGACCTTAAGAACGACTTTACGCAAGACTGGTATGATTTCTTGTGGTAAATGATCGAGAATCTTACGCATATTACTCTAGTTAACTTACTCCAGTCTTTCTTAAAGTCTTACGTAACTTTAAGAACGATTTGGTGAAACACCGCCCTGCAAAGTAACTTTCAAACGTTTCGAGGATTTTTGTTACCTCTCCATTCCAAGTTTGATTTACTGCAGAAATATGAAAATAATTTTTTTTTTCCGACCGACCGACGCAATTTTCCAAAAAATTGATCTTGTGCATCCAAACAATTGTATTTTCGCCTGAGGAATCACCGACTGTTGGTCAATTTTTGTTTGATCTGAGGAGAGGGAAAACAATCCAGACCGTATTTGTCCGGCTCTTCACCGGGGATAAATGGGGCGTTACCACTTTGATGCGTTGTAAAGTATGTCAAAGTGGCAAAATTGGGATTATCATTTTTTTTTGTTCATTTGTGTTTGGGAATTTGGCAAAGTTTGATTTATGCATGCAACAAAAAGCCGATTTCCATTGCGAATATAGCCACCTTTTGCCAAAGACCCCAGTCGCTGTAATTTATTCCTTGATTGTCCAAGAAGTTTTCTCCTGCTTTGTGTTTTTCATTAGTCTCAAGAGCATGCTTGCTGTCTTTAATGGTCAAGGTGCAGAATTTGATCTTATACGAGTCAATGAATTAACAAACAACTTTACCTGCACATGAATGAATCTTCGCGAAATTGATAAAAGACTTATTCTGGCTTATTAAAGTTTGATAATGAGTTTGATAAGTTTGATACTGTCAATTCTACGGGCCGATAGCAGAATAGGCGGCCAGCAGAGATGGAACTAGACGAATGGAATTTCCGGTGGTATATGTGTGGATTGTGAATTCTAATTAAAAAACCGTTGTCTTCATTTGAGTTTTGGTATTCGGCGAAGTTGGATGTATGCAAGCACCATGAAACTGATTCCCATTGCGAGGATAGCCACTTGGTTCTGCCAGAGACCCCAGTCACTGTAATCTATTCCTTGATTGTCCAAAAAGTTTTCTGATTTGGGCCTTTCGGTTGTCCAAAGAGCATGCTTCAATGAACAGGGTGCAGAACTTATCTAAAACGAGTCGATGCAATCACAAATCTCTGTGTTTACGAAATTGAGAGAACATTTATGCCATTTATGCACGTATTTTGGCTAATTTTAGTTTGAAAAAATGTGAATCACCCGTTATTCCTACAAACCGATAGCAGAATAGGCGGCCATCGGAGCTGGAACGAGATGAATGGAACCTCTAGTGGTATGTGAGTGGATTTTGAATTCGAATTAAACAACCGTTTTGTTCATTTGAGTTTTGGTATTCGGCGAAGTTGGATGTATGCAAGCAGCAAGAAACCGATTCCCATTGCGAAGATGGCCACTTGGTTTTGCCACAGACCCCAGTCGCTGTAATTTATTCCTTGATCATCCAAGTAGTCCTCCCCAGAAGTGCTAAAAGGAATAGATTAATAGATACACTGCAAAACACGCTAGTGATAAATCTAACACTAACCTGAATCTATATAGGACCACACCAGAAAAGTGTTAAAATAGCACCGGTGTGGAACTTATTTCAAGAATATCTGGTGATGCTTAAGGCCCCTAACAGCACCAGTCGGTGTATGATTTAATTGATTTGATTCCAAACTCGTGTTCTTTTAACACTTTCTGATGTGATCATATAGATTCCGATTGGTGTTAAATTTAAGTGTTAAATTTAACACCATCGTTTTTGCAGTGTAAGTACGGAAATATGGTTCCAGACTTGTCAAATTACGCATGGCAAAGGTTAATCTCAGAGCGCATTGCAAAGGGGACACTACAAAAACACCGATGTTAAATTCAAATGATGTTGTGCGATGTGGATACCGGGCTGGGTTGGTGAAAAGTCGGTACCCACAATGTAAAGTTAACACCCATGGTGTTAACTAAACACGAGCCCGGTATTCATATCGGACAGCACCAGTTTAATTTAACATTGACATTTTTTTTGCACTGTACAGAGCTACTTGGTTCTTCCAAAGATCCCAGTCGCTGGAATTAATTCCTTGATCACCCAAGTACATGTAGTCCTCTCCCGTAGTGCTGAAAGGAGTACATGAATAAGATAGCCATGAAGATGTAGTTTCAGAATTGGCGGGTTTACTACATGTAATAGAATTAGATGCACAATTTATGTGAATACTCTATAGATAGGGCGCTTGATCTTGACAACCCGAAAGCTTGCCCGAGTCTGCCCAACATAGTCTTGCCATTAATATTTTCCTTCACCCTCAATGAACTGCATTTGAAAGAGATCCGATTTTTTAATCTGGATGGGAAAGGGCTAATAAAGAACTTTATAAGAAAATTACTAAAATGAAAAGGAATATATATTTCGCTTTAAACTTCTTACGGTTTCGAGTCCTTTAATGGTAATTGAAGTGCATATGAATTATGAACTTACCATGTCGTTACATTATTGGTTGTTTCGCAAAAGTTAAGACCAACTAATTCATTGATTAGTAGTCCCTATAATGTAGAAAAGAGAAGAAAATGGAAATGTAAGATGATGATGATGATGATGCTGATAATGGCGATAATGATATGATGGTGGTGATGACAATGATGATGATGATCATAATGATGATCATAATGATAGGGATGATGATAATAATAATAAACATACATAGCCATCGGCATGGATATCCATAATGTTCAATATTATCATCATCATCATCATCATCACAGCACCATCATTATCGTCCTCCTCCCTCCATCATCATCATCATTATCCTTATCATTATTATAATTATCATCGTCACTTTCATCATCATCGTCATCTTCATCATCATCATTGTCATCATCATCATCATTGTCATTATCATCATTGCACCATTGACAGCATCATCATCACCATAATTATTATCATTACCACCATCATGACCATATCAGTCAACTACATCAGTACTATCACCACTACCGCCAGTACCACTATGATCATCTTTACTATCACCGCTACGGCTACCACTACCACCACTACCACAATCATCGACATCACTGTTATTATTGGCATCATCATTATTATCATTATCATCATCATAATTATCATTAGCATTATCATTATAATGATTGATAACAATAAACACATTATTTGTAATGCCCCATTTATCTAGTCAGACTATTCCACATCATTACCATGCACACTGATCCCCACTACCACCACCAGCACCATTATTATATCATAATAATAATACACTGTAATAATAATAATGAACGGCTTTTATATACACACTAAGAAATTAGGGTACAGTTAGGGTCCGAAATCACGCAAAGTCACTAATTTGAACCCCGGCATCCCGCCGGCATCCTGGTTATACCCTATGAGGTTCAAAATTAATCCCATGTGATGAAAGCTGGTACGAAGGGTACAACGTTGTACCCTCCCGATTTGAAACTAGTGCAGAATGCAGACCCCACTCTCTATACGTGATCGGAAATGAATGCTGATTTTGTTCTTATTTTACCTTTAGGAACTCTATTTCATACGTAATAGATTTAATTTATTACTATGTTTTTTATTCCGTTGATCCTTACAAGATTCGGAAGAAAAAAAACAACATTAATACATCGATGTTTTGAATAAAGTTTATAAATAGCAGACTAGAAAAGGAACACGTCTTAACCAATGGCGAGCGAGCGAGGCGACAGTGGCTGACCAATCAGCTATTTCACGAACAAATTAGGGTCGGTATCGAGGGTCGATATTGACTGAGGCGCCGCGTGGCGTGCGCCTGAAATCCATCTGTTCGGGACAGTCATATAGACTTGGGTTCGTTCCTGCCTCTGGGTTCGAAACCAGGTCGCATACCGTCTTTCGGCAGGAGACGTTAAGATGACGACCCTCTTTCTTCTTCTGGCGTAAATATTCAGAATTGAATGATACACGCCTCTAAACTACATCCTTTCCTTTCCTTTTTTGCCAAACGCCAAAGATCTCATTTTGCATCCCTGGGGTACAATTGTGTTCCAATAGGGTACAAACTTGTACCCTTGGTTGGGGTACAAAATTGCACCTCACATTTAGGGTTCAAACTTGTACCCCATAGGGTTCATCCGGTGTTACATGGGATTGTACCCCTAGGGGTGCAAAGTTGTACCCTAATTTCTTAGTGTGTAGCGCTTATCAACTCTAAGAATTCTCTAAGCGCTCTACAATTGCAGCATTATTACTCTGGCTTTAGCCCGGCAGCCACTTCATTAGCGCACTTGGCGTTTCAAGGAATAAATATTCTTGCCAGGTACCCATTCACCTCACCTGGGTTGAGTGCAGCACACTATGGGTAAATTTCTTGCTGAAGGAAATTAACGCCCTGGGAGAGATTCGAACCACCGACCCTCTAGTTAAGAGGCGAAAGTCCGAACCACTACACCACGACGCTCCCATCATCATCATCATCATCACAATCATTTCCAAATCCTCATCGCCAACGTCATCATTATCATCACTAACATACCAGCCATCCGCGTCACTACCATCACCACTGTCTTCACCTCTGATCATTATCATCATCACTATCACCACCACCACCACCACCACCACCATCATCATCATCATCATACAACCACCACTATCACTAATATTATTGCAATCTTCATTATCATCATCATCACCATCATATCACTATCACCATCATCATCATCATCACTATCATCATCATCATCATCATAATCATCATCATTATCATCATCACTGGAAACACCACCAGCATATCATTATCATCATCATCATCATCATCATCATCATCACCATCAACAACATCACCATTACTCTTACATTGTTTGCATATCTGAATATGCTGAGGTACTGTAGCCATCTTAGCCAGACTGGAAGTGATGCAATGTTGACGAACAAGCCACCAAACAACTGTATGGAATTAATCAAATACTCTGAGAAACTGTGAAATTCCAGTGTACATGGGAAGGGGTGGGATAGTTTTGAAGAAAAAAAATAGGTTCGAAAAATATGAACCCATTCTAGCTTGTCAGTCCACAGACAGGAAGTGAATATACTTTAGTTGCATGTCCGAAAGGTTATGATCTGAAATGGACCCCCGTTCAAGGATATGCATCTCTACTTTTACCCCTTTCACGTCCCACGACGTACCGCGATAATAACTGATATACTTAATATCAACGCAACCGGCCTGGCCTTTCTCAAGGTTCTTCTGAATTTATATCGGTGAAACATCGCCCATGCCTGAGTCACATCATGCACATCAGCATATGGTGGTCTGTACTTATAGCGATGATGATGATGATGATATATCAGAGGTGACAACTATTCTGGAATATGCACAACGTATATTTTAATTCAAGGCTTTCATCACAAGTGAATGGCGTGCGCAATCATCGTGTTTCTCTCACTTTTGTTGAGCCATTGCTCTATTCACATTTTGAATTTGACCTCATGCTTATTCCGGAACAGTTGGTATATCTCCGCTTAATACACAATCAAGTTACGACGGACGTCCACTGTAGATATGATGAGGCTAGGAGACGTTCAGCCACAGGGTTGCAGAAGCGTTTTGTCATTTTCGGCGTACCTTTGGCGTACCTTCTGCGTCGGGCGCGGAAAAGCAGATTTGGACGCCGTAAAAAAGTCCGGAATTATCCTCGATCTGTCCGCCTTTGTGTCCCTTTTACTTTGCGGATAAATTGAAGCCTCGTGGAAAGGCGGAATGTCCTGGTGAAGCGCATGCATGGCCAACATGAGGTTGCCAATGCTTTCATCAGGACCCCTCGCCGAAGGTGGATAGAGGATTTCAACGTGTCCCGAACACGCTGAAACTCCCGGAAACGATTAGGAAGGGCTGCCAAATGTTTCAGGAACATGCGGATAGGTTGCCGAAGCTCTTTAGAATGGCTTATATGTAGCGCCTAACAGCTTCGGCGAGTTATCCACATGCAGTGGACGAATGATCTCAAGCCCCGGTCACATAGGACTCCGGAAGCAATACAATTCACCCCGACTCGTTGTTCTGAGGCAGTTAACCGTGAATTAACAAAGAGTCGGGGTGAATCGTGTTGCTTCCGGGGTCCTATATGACCGGGGCTTTAGGAAGGGCTGCCAAATGTTTCAGGAGCATGCGGATAGGTTGCCGAAGCTCTTTAGAATGGCTTATATGTAGCGCCTAACAG
The DNA here is from genome assembly GCA_036244855.1 of Temnopleurus reevesii. Taxonomy (NCBI): domain Eukaryota; kingdom Metazoa; phylum Echinodermata; class Echinoidea; order Temnopleuroida; family Temnopleuridae; genus Temnopleurus; species Temnopleurus reevesii. Next base: position 27,578 of record BQKZ01005778.1, on the reverse strand, counting down.
CTTCGGCGAGTTATCCACATGCAGTGGACGAATGATCTTGAGCCCCGGTCACATAGGACTCCGGAAGCAATACAATTCACCCCGACTCGTTGTTCTGAGGCAGTTAACCGTGAATTAACAAAGAGTCGGGGTGAATCGTGTTGCTTCCGGGGTCCCATGTGACCGGGGCTTTACCATCATGAAGAGGTAGTACATGGCCAGCATGAGGTTGCCAATGCTGACAAAGTCCGCCGAGGAGCTGACAAAGATGGATAGAGTCGTCGAACCGAAAGCGACAACCATCAGCGTTAACCAGTAGATGAAGAATTTAGCCACATCAATCTGCATGCCTGTTGGGAGAGTGAGAGAGACCGATCTTGTATAAGTTCCTAAAGGTGAAGTTCACCCAGAAACTGATTAGCTGTCATTGAATGAAAAAAAATGAAATGGACAAAATGAGCAAAATCTGATGATTCGTTCAAAAGTTATGTCTTTCACACCTGTGATGGACATCCTTGAGTTAGAAACTCTGGCAAAAATTTTGATGTGATACATGTGGGTTTTTCTTTTACATGAATATAAAATTGCACAAACTTATTAAAGGGGAACTACACTCTGACATTAAATTGCTATCATTAAATGAAGAAAAATAAGATGATCAAACTGTGAAAATTTGAGCAAAATCGGATAATCCATTCAAAAGTTATGAATTTTCAAAGTTTTGATTTACATCCCTCATGGGCTCCTTAAATTGGCAAACGTACAGGCACAAATTGGCTGCCAACATGGAGAACTCTCCATTCGCTTTGTACACAAAATTTCACATTTTCCTCTTTTCCCAGAAAAGTACAAAATTTTGTTTCTTCGGTTAAATATATTATAGCTACATCAATTCTACAAGCATTCCAGAAAGAACGGTGTTGATTCCTCATTTGAAATGTGATATTGATCCATTTTCAATAAATTTATACACAAAGTGAATGAGGAGTTCTCCATGTATGACATCACAGAATATGCTAATTAGCTATACTCATGCCAATTCAAGGATGCCCAGCACAGGTGGAAATGATAACTTTGAAAATTCATAAGTTTTTAACGAATTATCCGATTTTGCTCAAATTTTCACAGTTTGTTTATATGTTTTTTCTTCATTATATTGACTGCACATTATTGTCTGGGTGTAATTCCCCTTTAATAATAGGTTTGTGCAATTGAGGTTGAGAAAAATAACCTTCAAACCTCCGATTTCAAACGGAATAAAAACAATAAACAAAACATTGATTTATAGTACAGAGTTCAAATTCAATATATTTCAGTTTGGCAGCAGGGTGGGATCAGCCTGTCCCATAAAGCTCCACCTTTCTTACCGGTCATTAAATATTAGATAAAGGAGACGTGTGCAGAGGGAATCATTCTCATAATATGGTGTTTTCGATTTCAGTCAACTGTGACGAAGGGTACGTCAACCGGGAGGAGTACGTCACAGTTTTGCGCGGATATTCATTGTTACCTGAAAAACTAGATGTGACGTCACAATAACTAGACGCACAAAACTCTGATGTACTACTTCCTGCATTACTTCCGGTCGACGTGCCCTTCGTCACAGTTTGATAGAAATTGAAAACTCTATAATGACGTAATCTGATGCTTTAGGCAATTATATACGATGATATCGTGAAATATATTTAAAAATACATTTACAAAATCTTAGGGAAAACAACAAAGTTATTCAATATGTTTATTAAAATGCATCATCATTGTGGTTTTACCCTTTATGCTCTCGGAGTGAGATACGAAGATCTCTTTAAAGCTCCATTTTCTTATCGGTCATAAAATATGTGATAACGGCGAAGTACGCAGAGGCAATCATTCTCATAATGAAGTATCCGATGCTTTAGTCCACCATGAAATTGTGCAGTAAAGAGTCGAAAATGCATATAAAAATTCTTAGAAAAAACAAAACGATGCCATTCAAGAGCTACCAAAAAATATCCATTGAATACATAATTGTGGTTTTTACCTTTTATAGTCTCGATGAAATATACGAAGATGTTTCTGAAGTTCCATTACTGTGAGCAGAAGGGACAAAGAACTGGGACAAACTGAATAACGAGGCTCCATCCAAGCATTCACAACTGATAGCTTCATGATCACAATAGAAAGTCCCAGGGTGACTCTTGCTGAACATTTCCACATACTAAGAAGGATGGAAGTTTCTTTTATATCCATCGAACCATTATTAATGCTTAAATTGAGGTTGTTCCTCTTTGTCCCTTCTGCTCACAGTCCATCTTTCTTACCGGTCATAAAATATTTGATAACGGCGAAGTACGCAGAGGGTATCATTCTCATAATGACGTAATCCGTAAAGAACTTGGCGAAGAAATAGGCGGACACTCGGTAGAATCCACTCGACGACTCATGACTGTTTCGATAATAATAATAATGATAATAATAATAATAATAATAATAATGATAATAATAATAATAATAATAATAATAATAATAATAATAATAATAATTATGATAATAATAATAATAATAATAATAATAAT
>BQKZ01005778.1:10587-21260 GCA_036244855.1 Temnopleurus reevesii | reverse complement strand
ACTATCGTTTTTTTTTTTTTTGGGGGGGGGGGGGGGGGGGGGTGGGGGAGAAGTTGGGCGTTAGGCCCCCTGTAGGAAGAAGGGTAAACTTGATACAAACTACTTCCGAAAAATAAAGTCGAATGCCTATTCAATGCTCCTTTGTAATGCTATTCAAATCGGATTCGGTTCAATACACGGCGTATGGCTTTATTGCCCATGACCAACTTTATTTTATGCAAATAGTTTATACCGTGTTGGTGATTCTTGCTGAGGATCTGCCCCTTTTTCGGGGAGGGGGAGGGGGACACAAAAAAAATAGTCGACCCCATGTAAAATTCTGGATACGCCCACATGCTATATTACCTGTGTTAGGAATGAAGTCGGATATCCGAAACGTATAGAGTGTTGACTTGTCTGGAGTGCACTGTATATTCGATCAGTTTCGTCTTTCATATTGGTGTAGAAAGTGGATTCTTCGAATTGCTCCGGAAGAGGGCGTCGTTCAAGCTGCCCAGCCGCGCTTGGAACTTCTGTATGAAAAAAAAGATGTATTGAAAATACGATTAATACATAAAAACTTATATACCGATCCCAATTAGTACAAAAAGCTTTCCAGTTGCAACCTCAATATTTTTAAGCGATATGTGTTCTGCCTTCTGAAAATCAGGTGAACTCCCAATTCTGATATGCATTTTGAGTCCTCCGTACTAACTGGATCCTGAGCTGCTTGTGAGTTTTTGTTGTTCATCTTTTTTCTAACTGCCAAGGTATTCCGTGTTCTTATTGTTTCAAAATTATTATCATTATTACGAAGCACTCTACTTAAAGTTTAATGGTACACAAATATTAACCGAACGAAGAACTCAAATTCAATGACTACTTTGGGGCTGAAAATAAGGGAATATTTCGCATCACAGATTAAGGAGTTAACTAATTTGCCGGAACCTTATCATAGCACGGGCATTGAATATATATACTAATTGTATTCAATTATCAATGTCTGTCTAACAATTGTCATATGACTTTCAGAGTCTATTTTTTCATACGGCCTTTACAAATTACCTTCACCACTAATCTTAAAGATGTTGTTAGCAGAGGATCCTTCGTTGATAACATCCAGGAAGAAATCGGGTGGATTGTTGTGAGGCTCGCACTTGTAACCTGCATGAAGACAAAAAGGGGACTTTTTGGTTGTATGATTGTGTTGAAAATACCCTGCTTTTATTATTGATGTATAACTGCCAAGGGAATTCCATCTTTAAAATGTCCCGTACATTCTCGAAAAAGTCTATTAAAATTTGAATCAATGTTGTGTGTGAGGGACACTAAAATCAGCTAGAAATATTCAAAATGAAACGAATTTGCGTTGTTTATAGCGCTTCATCACATCATTCTGAAAACACAACGTATTGTTTTCATGAGATGATGCATCATAAACAGCGCGAATTCTATTCATTTGGAAAAGCCGATTCTTGCGTGCCCCTTGAACACAACATTTAGTCCTATTTGAATAGACTGTTTCGAGAGTGTATGACATTAAAATGTCCTAATGTCCTAATGTCTATCGCGCAATAAAAGAGGATAAACAGCGTTAAATACATGTATTTTGTGAAATATGAAATATTGCACCTTTAATGGAAAAGGGTGCAATATCCAAATATCACCAATGATTTAGAAATAGCATAAAACAAACACCGCAAAATGATAAAACTCTTACAATAACTGATATGACTTCAACGCTTTGCAACATGCAATCCACGTTTTCCAATGTTGTATTGACATGATTGAAGTATTCCTTTGAACAGAGAGATGTTGGTGGGTTTTCGAAATTGACAGACGGTGGCTCGTGGACGGTAGAAAATGAGTGCGCATTTTACGTACGCATTAAATGACAAGTGCGCAACTGATCTGCACATCTTGAAATGCGCACATCAGGTGCGAGTTTGTTTTACCGTCTGTCACCCACCGTCCACCAAGTTCGAAAACCCNAGAAATGACTTTTCCCTGTTTTTATCTTACCAATGGAGGTGAAGTAATCTAGCGCATCGTATGAAGAACCGTGATATACCGTTTGTCCATGGGCGAGGAGGTGGAGTTTGTCGAAGAGTCGAAAGATGGAGAACCGAGGCTGATGAATCGAAAAGATGATTGTCCGGCCACGCTTTGATAGTCTAGTAGAATTAAGAACAATTATTAATTTTCATAATTTGATTTGTGGATAAATCATTGCCACTACTAAATCGAACCCAGTACTCTTTGATATAACTTCAAGCACAGAAACCACAATACCATGACTAATATAAAGGAATGAGATAGATGACAAACATTGCCGAGAATCGAAATTCAGTTTATCGGATCAGCCAGCGATATATTCATAATTCTATGAAATCTTTAGCTAGAACAGAAATCTTCTTATAATTTAAGTCCTTTATAATTATCTATGTTTTAAAGATGTATATATACATGTTACAGTGGTAATTATGTAAGTGTGAAATCACACGCTTACCTGTCTACAGCAACACACCATGCGGGAATAAACACCTTCAGCAAGTAAGACGTGATCGTTTCGCGGGCAAAAATGTACGTACTTTCTGAGCGCTGGCTCACTTTTTTTTTAAACATAATCATTCATAATTGTATTTAATCTCCGGCTAGAGCACGGATCACCTTATGGTATAAGTTCATTGGTCCTGAAATATATATTTCAAGATACAAACTAGTTAACATTGGAAATTTCCAACCACACGTTTACCTATGATATCTACAGCAACACACCATGCGGGAATAAACAACTATAGCTTCAGCGAGTAAAACGTGATTGTTTCGCTGGCAAAAATTGTACGTGCTTTCTGAGCGCTGGTTCATTTGTACTCTTTTGGGATTTATCATGATTGATTTCATCCTTTAATGATAATAACAATAATAATAGATGCAATTTATATAGCACACACATTCACTTCTCGGAGTGCTGAAAGCACTTTACATTATTATTATCCTGGCTAAAGTTCAGCATACACCAGCATTTAAAGGAAAAAAGTATTCCTATACCAGGTACCCATTCATCTCACCTGGGTTGAGTGCAGCACAATGTTGATGAATTTCTTGCTGTAGGAAATTAACGCCTTGGGCGGAAATCGAACCTATCGGACCCTCTGATTGAAAGGCGAGAGTCAGAACCAGTACACCACGGTGCCTTTCACATTTTCACATAAGGTTAGTTTCATAGATATCAAGAGGGTCACAAACAATCGATCGTATTTCTAGCTGATTAGGCATTAATATCGCCTTTGGACTTACTCTTCGAGTAGGTTTAGGACAGAGTAAGCTGTGGTGGCATCCAGGCCTGTGGTGGGTTCATCTAAGAAGAGGACACTTGGTTTGATGATGAGTTCCATCCCAACATTGGTTCTCTTTCTCTCTCCTCCTGACACGCCTCGCGTGAATGCATCACCGACCTGAGGAGGAGAAGTGATTTTTCGAGAAATATTCATGCAGAGATGAGGATTATTTTTATCCTCATCACCATCGTGATCATCATAATCATGATGATAATAATGATGATCATCAAAACCCTATTCATCAACATCATCATCAGTATCATCACCACCGTCATCGTCATCATCATCATTATCATCATCATCATCATCATCATCATCATCATATCATCATCATCATCATCATCATCACCACCATCACCACCATCATCATCATCATAATCATTATCATCATCATCATCATCATCATCATCATCATCATCATCATCATCATCATCATCATCATTTTAGGGGCCATCTTTACAGGCCTCGCTTCTTTGCTGGCCTCTATTTTTTCATTTCTTTTGTAATATTAGTTATTTCCATAGTTACTTATCATATGGCTGTATTATTATCAAAGGAATTGAAAAATAAAATGAATGATTTGATCTGATTTGATTTGATTTGATCATCATCATCACCATCACAACCCCTCTCATCTCCTTACTATCTGCGACCCTTCTCAGTCCAAGTTCATATAGAGTACATCATCTATCCGCTCTTCCCGTTCTCGCTTCGTAACATCCTTTGGTAGTCGAAGTGATGTGGATAATTATATCAGTACAAGCACCGCCACTGTCATCACCACCATCGCCATCATCACCGTCATCACTACCATCGTTAACCCCATCATCATCAACACCACCAAGACCACCAACGCCACCAACATAATCGCCACAATTATCATTATCACCAAAATCATGAACACCATTATCACCATCATCAACACCAACACCACCACCGCCATCACCATCAGCACCAGCACCAACATCACCAACTCTACCACCACCACTATGATCGCCACAATCATTATTACCACCAACATCATCATCATCATCATAATCATCATCATCATCATCATCATCATCATCATCATCATCATCATCATCAACAACATCATCATCACCACCACCACCATCACCACCATATTCTCGTCACCTTACTATCTGCATGCGACCCTACTTAGTCCGAGTTCATAGAGTACGTCATCTATCCGCTCCTTTCGTTCTTGGTTTGTAACATCCTTTGGAAATTGAAGTGACGCAGAGAATTCTATATTCTCTCTGACGCTGAGCATGCCCATCACGATGTCATCCTAGAGTAAAGAGATTGATTCTTGATTAATCTGTTACCTCTGGTATTATTTAATATTTTTCGTAACATCTTTCTCGTTGCATGAATTATTTTTATATTTATTAAACTTGTCTCTTTATCATCACGATATTTATATATTTATTTATTTATCTATGTATGCATGTATTCATTGTTCTTAATCTACTTATCTATTCATTTATTAATTTATCTGCTTATTCATTTATTCATTTATTCATTCATTTATATATTAATTTATATATTCATTCACTAATTTGTTCATTTATTCATCTATATCTTTATTTATTTATCTATTTATTTATTCATTCATTTATTAATTTATTTCTTGATTGACATCCAAATTTAAGTACATATTGGTATAAAATTGACAATACTGCATTTATTACGACTGATATCTTCTTGATTGTTCATATATAGTAACGCATGCATTTGTAAATTTTCTAGACCACCTTATCGTGCATAAGGGCTCATCTTATTTTCATAATGAGAATAAATCGAAAGAGAGATGGAGAAATGGGGGTAAAATAGAGGTTCATATTAATATACTGGTAGAGGGACAGAAAAGGGTGTTTAACACTTTTGTGTTGCGTTAATACCGAAGGAATTACGTCACTCCTTCGCATTTGCTCTGTTTTTCCGTCCTTCGTATATGCAGGCAGGGACAAATGACTAGGGCAAAGTCAACATAAACTTCAATCAAGCATTCACAATAGCTTCATGATCACAAAAGAAAGTACCAGGCGCGACGCTTGTTCAACATTTTCCACATCAAAGGTGTCAAACCCATAGATAAGTTTTGGGAGAGATGGCGCTTTAGATATTTAACTACTTTGTGAGCAATGGAAAATTAGAGCACGTTCATATTTTGTTTGAATAAAATCGACCTAGAAATGGCTTAATTATCGCGAAATAAAAATGACGACGCGCATCGCGCTCCCCAACACAACATCGCTTCACGTACAAACACACGCTGCACACGACACCGCCGGTCACTCCACCCATCCTTCCCGTGTCGGCCCCGTGCGATTCATTTAGCGCACCGTATGAATAACAGCTGAATGGCATTTTCGAAGCAAAATCTTCCAGAATTCGGGCGAATTTTTTTTTCTCATTTCGCACACAGTCATATTTAGGCATATAAAGCAATGCATGTGAATACATCAGGTCACTTGACATCAATTTCTTTATCCCGATCGTTACAATTCTATACTTTTTAAGCTTGAATACAGGTTCTCCCAAGCATTTGTCCCTTTTGCTTATGCTTTCGAACGGGGGGGGGGGGCCGAAATGTATGTGTCCATGTCGGATGAAATGTTCTTCAGTCATAATAACAACCAGATAATGAAACGTAGAAATGTAGAAATGCTTACGATAATGTCGATTATTGACATATGTTATTTTGCAATATTTAATCCCATATAATTTCACCTTTCTTATTCAACACCCTTAACGATTTGGTATAATTTGGTATAATACCTACAGTTATATCAATACTTAGAATTCTTGGTAGTCATGTTTTAACCCCGTTTTCTATTTGTTATACTTACGATGTTTTGCTGCTACCCGTTGGACCAAGAATGGCGTTCATTCCGGGTCGGAATACACCGCTGTAAGATCATAAGATCATAAATAAAAGTATATATCTTTTTTTAAACTGACAGACTGCTCTTTCTAAAACTAAAGAAGATTCTATCTTTTTAAAGAACAGTCTACCCCAAAATAATGTATTTCCAAGAGGAACATAACATTATAACAAAGAGGTTTGAGAAAAATCGGACACCTTATATTTAGCAGTTTAGCCAATTTGCAACTGATGACAATTCATTTTATTCAAATCATCGTTATAGAATGTTACTCCCCCAAGTAGGATTTCCCCAGTACTTCAAAGAGAGGACATCTTCATGATAGGTGTGTGGATCCCCTATTTGCATGTTGACATTAATACGAAAGTTTGCACCATAAAATATAATTAAAATATTGGTTAGTAGGGCATCCATGACGTCATTAAATCTGAAAATGTTCACACCTTTGCCTATTTTTTCAAAACTTTAAAGATCCATAATTTTTTTCATTACTCGTCCGATTTCATTCAAACATTTTTTTGTTCTGCTCACAAAGAAACCCAAAACTTTTTTTTCGTGTGGTCAAAATGGGTCCGCTTTGTGAAAATTTGCACCCTACAAAAATCTTCGGTACGGGCCTCTGTACCATATGTCCAAAAAAAATGACAACGGGGCTTTCAGGATTAATAACTTTTGAAAATGAATATGAAAATAGATGCGGTTTGGCATGTCAAATATATAACTATTCATCTATATTTGGTGAAAATTTCATGAGATTTGCTTGAGTGGTTACAAAGAAATGAAGCTTTTGTATTGGATGTCATAATTCCGTTCTGCACAAGTTTGTGAGGATAGCCCCAAAACAAAAACAGTAACATTCATTTTGACCAGTGAAACATTGGAAGTTGAAGTAACCATTGTGCTTTACACGTCTCCGTCCTCACAAACTTGTGCAAAACGGAATTATGACATCCGCTACAAAAAGCTTCATTCCTTTGTAACCACTGAAGCAAATCTCCTGAAATTTTCACCAGATATAGGTGAATAGTTATATGTTTGACATACCAAACCGCATTTATTTTCATATTCATTTTCAAAAGTTATTATTCCTGAATGCCCCGTTGTCATTTTTTTTGGACATATGGTAGACTCACATAGTGCTATTTCATTGGAATCATTGCCCTCTGACTGACAGATCAAAGCTCAACAAGATTTGGCACGCCATGTTGGCACTGGGATCACTCAGATTGATGAAAAGATTTCAGAAATTACGCATTTGACCTGTAAAGATGGTCAGATAAAACATTTGAATTATCTTAATATTGGAGCAAGTCATGCCTGCGGTGATAATTGTCATTAATACTCCTAGCAAAAACAAACAGATCAAAACAAAACAAAACGAGAATACCCCCAAACCCCCAACAAACAATCAATAAAAAAAAATAAAAAAAACCTCACTGTACTAAAGTGAAATAACATCAAATAAGATACTAAAAATAAAAAGTTTGAAAAATCATCGTCGCAAACTAAAAGACCAAATCGTTTTATATGACGAATATAATGAATTATATCTTGAGAACAATGAAGACATACCGGAGATGGGAGTGGTGGTGGTGGCGGCTGCGGTGGTGGTGATGATGACAGGAATATGATGATGCTGCTGATAATAGCGGTAACAAGGATGATGGTGATGATGCTGATGACTGCGACAACGATGCTGGTGGTGATGATGATGATGATGATGATGATGATGATGAAGATGATGACGATGATGGTGATGATGATGATGATGATGGTAAAGATGATGATGATGATGATGATGATGATGATGATGATGATGGTGATGACTGATGATGATGATGATGATGATGAGGATGATGATGATGATGATGATGATGAAGAAGGAGATGATGATGATGGTGATGATACTGATAATGATGATGATGATGATAGCCACGAGGGGGATGTTAGTGTTGGTGTAATGATGATGCTGATGCTGCTGATGATGATAAAAACAATGATGTACCACAGACCATATAATGTATCACGACGATGACTTAAATTACACATTAAATAACAACTCAAGCTAAAGTTACTCGATCAACTCAGGAAATAGAATAATAAAATAGAATAAAAGATAATTTGAGAAATATTAACAAAAAAAAAAGAAATTACAAAAAGAAATACGCCTTATCCTACCTCACATTTTCAATAATCACTTTCTCCGTCTTCTGACCGTCTCGCTTGACTGTGACATTGTAACTGACGTCATGGAAGGACACTGTTGAGCCCGTGACGGATATACTCCTCATACGCTGAGCTGCTGCTTTGAACTGACCCGGATCTGATGGTTCATTGAATAAGCGCTGGTAATTGGCCATGGTGGTGACGACGACGACGATGAGGATGATGATGGTGATGGGGATGATGATGATAATGATGATGATGGTGATGATGATGATGATGAAGATGATGCGGAGGAGGAGGAGGATGATGATGATGATGATGATGCTGATGCTAATGATAAGAGATGATTATGGAAAACATACCCTTAAGTGACGTAGATTAAAAAATAGATAACATCTCCATCCAAAGTTGCTCGATCAACTCATGAAATGAAAATAAAACAGATAAACGAAACTGCAAAAAAAATATGCCTCTTAAATTTCAATTACTTTGCATCCTACCTCACATTGTCCAGAATCACTTTCTCCGTCTTCTGACCGTCTCTCTTGACCTTGACATTGTAACTGACGTTATGGAAGGACACTGTCGAACCCGTGACGGATATACTCCTCACACGCTTAGCGGCTGCTTTGAACTGCACAGCCTCTGATGGTTCATTGACAGAGCTCTTGTAATTGGCCATGGTGTTTTAGTTCCAGGGATTGGACCCTCTTTCTGAAAATGGAACTAAAAAAACAAACAAAAATTAACAATCAAAGAAGGAGAGAAAATGAAAAATAATCGGTTTTAAAATAGCATACGGTTTTAACGAAAGGAGGTCCCCAAAGTCTTTGGCAACGTCAATATCATGTCTCACTTTCCATCTCAAGAAGATAACCATGGTAACTGCATTGTCAGATCTTTAAAAAATATAAATATCATTTATTAGGGGCTAATACGGTAAATCTAAATGGGGAAATAATTCATCATTTTTAGTACATCTACTTACACATTTGCGTTCCTTATCCTGCGTCGGTCCAGCGTTTTTTTAAGTTAAAAACGCTCCCTGGAGGCACAAAGACGCAGGTCATACGGTTGACTGACGGTCGACGTACGTTCCTTGGTAAGCCCGTCGTCAATCCATCGCCTAATCCGCGTATACTGTGCGCTCGGGGAGCGTTTTTTATTTATTTTTTAAATAAAAAAAACACCGCTGGGCCGACACACCATAAAAACTCAAAGGTGTGAGTCGGCCTAGGGCTTAAGAAAGGAACAATCTTTGGCATAGACACTTCCTTTTCCTTTTTTTTTTAATTTTGTTTTTAATTTATCCCAAGAGGATACTTCTTGTATTCCAATCTACTGCCTAAACATATATCCTGAGGATACAAGAAAATACCTCGGTGATGCACTCATCTCTAAATCCTTATTAACTCCTTCTTCTGTAACACTCACATCCTGATCATCACTGATCATAGGACTCGAATTATTTCACAATTAATTCCATGACTTCACGCAGGACGCTGCATTTACCAAGCTTACCTTTTAAAAGCCAAGTTTGTTTGCGACGTACTGTCTCCGAATTAAAAGTAAATGAAGTGCATTTGATAGAAATGTGAATATTGCAACCTCGATTCTGTTCAGTTGCTAAAGCCCCAGTCACATAGAAGCCCCGGCCGACTCACACGATTCAACATGACGCTTTGTTGGAAGGCGGTTAAATGTAAAAGCCGACTCACACCTTTGCGTTTTAACCCTACGTCGGCCCAGCGTTTTTCAAAATTAAAAACACTTCCTGAGCTCACAGTATACGCTGATCGGATGGTAGACTGACGTTCGTCTTGCGCTCAAGGAGCGTACGCCAAACGTCAGTCCAGGGCGTCCAGGGCCCTATTGCATAAAAAGTTGTGGTTAAACGGATGTCAGAAAATTTAATGTTACTCCATTTTCAACCAATCAGGAGCGCATATTTAGGAGCGTTTAAACGCAACTTTTTATGCAATAGGGCCCAGGGAGGGTTTTTAATTAACATGCTGGAGCGACACAGTCTAAAAACGCAGAGGTGTGATTCGGCCTGTAGGTTAACAAAGAGTGGTTGCTTCCGAGCTTCTATGTGACTGGGGCTTTAGACCACGAGTGATGTAGCAAATTGCTTGGTTCGGAAAATTCTTGAATCATTGTGATATATCCACAGGTCCAAAAGTAAGTTTGAAGGAGAAAATGCTTGTACTTGGCCTTGATAACATGAAATACCGGTGATGTATGCCAGCAAACAAACCTTACAAGTTCAGTTATACATGCGCGCACTGTGAGCGGG
>BQKZ01005778.1:0-10482 GCA_036244855.1 Temnopleurus reevesii | reverse complement strand
GGGGGGGGTTCGGGGCATCAGTCCCCAGGGGTCAATTGCTCGAAATGATCTTTGATATCCTATTCTTGCCAAGATGTCTTAATTTCTTGTGCCACCCTCTTAACAAAGTCGTATCGACACCAATATCTATGTTACGAGGATGGCATGAGTCAACACGTCTAGCATTAATAAGATAACTGAGACCATGGGCCTGTAACATAAAAGATGCAATGAAACTTACGATAAATATTTATCGTAAGTCTATGACAAAACATATACCAGAGATACGATTAATTCCAAAATCTATCGTATCTCTTTTATGTTACAGGGCCCATTTCTTGCAATTGACCCCAGGGGGTCAAGGTAGGGGCGCACAACGCATATGTATCATAGAAATATGTGATACAACCCCCCCCCCCTACGCAGGCATTAGCGTCAGTTGAGCGTCGTTGACGGAATCTGTGACGACATGTCGGACAACTCCTCATTCACTGGGTTTACTAGGTATACATAATTTCACAACAAAATGCCAATTTTCGGTTGGGGTATAGCCTTTCCTTATTGACCCTGTATGTATTTTGAGAAGAATCATGTTGCAACCTTACTCTTAATTTGACATTAATCCATTTTTTAAAAATTCTATGAGGAGTGGCCGACATGACGTCACAGATTCCGTCGGTGTTGCCGATTGCACGGATCTCCATGAACGGCAGTTATCGTCAAATCTCTGTGAATTTAAAAATTCATAACCTTTGAACAGGTTGTCCGTTTTTGCTCAAATTTCCACAGTTTATTCGTCTGATTTTTCTTCATTCCATGAGAGCACGATAATTCTAGGGGTTGGTTCCCCTTTAATTGTTCCAATCCTTGCAAGTTCTATGGAAGAGTGCAGCACTGGTCTGTAAATAACCTGCTGGTGCTATGGATTGCACTTGAATGTGGGCAAATTGTGTTTCAAGAGTGTTCTGAGGAGCCAATTAAAAAGTTGTTACAAATACCACACACGACTCACACTGACAGATAGACAGACACACAAATAAATACACACAACGACACACCCACACAGTCACCACCACCACCATCAAATTTATTCACCACCCTCGCCAACGAACTTTTTTACGCTTTCCTTTAGCCCCGGTCACATTTGACCCCGGAAGCAACACGATTCAACACGACTCTTTGTTAATTCACAGTTAACTGTCTCCGATCAAAGAGTCGCGTTGAGTCGTGTTGCTTCCGGGGTCCTATGTGACTGGGGCCTACAACTTGATCGTAATAATTGAACTGTATTAGTTGGAATCCATTTGCATGCAATAGTTGTTGCCATGTCAGATAAGCCGCGGGCAAGCTCTTGGGTTATCATGAACAACGTTTGTGTAAATAGTATGCATAAAATTTGCATCCATTAGTAAACTCGCGTATAGGTGTGTTATTTATTAAGCCCTGGTCACATAGGACCCTGAAAGCAACACGATTCAACACGACTCTTTGTTCGGAGGCAGTTAACTGTGAATTAACAAAGAGTCGTGTTGAATCGTGTTGCTTCCGGGGCCTTATGCAATATTCAAGGGGGCGAGTGCACCTTTGCACTGCCTCACTCCAGAACAATTTCCAAATCTATAAACAAAGTCTGGCAGATGGTTTTGGAAAGCTTAATCTTTTTGCATGTGATATCTCTATTTTCTTTTTGCATTGGGACACGTCTAAATAAAGGCCCAAATTTGGATTACATTTTTATGCGTTCTGTATACCTCGTCAATTCTTTATTCATGATTCAAAACCTCTTTATTTTCCTTTTTCAAATCAATTTCCAATTTCAATTCATTCTCATTTCAAACAGAAAGATACGGTAATTCAACAATAATGAAATAAAGTTGCACGAAGGAAAATAATCTATTCCCAATAACATTTTCATATAGAATCAAAATTTAAGAAGGAACTTCCATTTAACATAATTGGGTACGGACCAAAGTCATGATATAATTGAGACATTTATGGCATGAATAATAAGATGATTTGTAATCATTTGAGGAATTTATTTACTTCTAATCACGTTCAAAATATCGGAATATATAGCGGATGAATATAGCATTGAATAAACATAATAGACCTACTATTACTTGTATACCGGCCACGAAATTGTATTTATTTTTTATCATTTAAAGATATTAGCGAAGAAGTGCCATATCAATACTTTAATTTCAACTATAGCACAATCATTTCCGAATATGTAACAGAGTCAATTCGATGGTGCAAAATTCATCATTTTTACACAAAGATACGTTTTGTATTCATGTAAACATGCAAATAGGGATAATGAAGCTATCCTTCAGATAAAGTTTTAAGACAAACATTTTTTTTTTTTTTTTGGGGGGGGGGGGGTAAAAGAAACATTTTATAATATTTATATGAATAATTATGATAAATGGTCAATTATGCACGTATGACGTCATTAGTTGCCAACTTGTCTAAATTAAAAAAAACCTAGCTTTCTTATTAGTTGTTCGATTTTGTTAATTTTATTTTGTTCTCTTTATTATTGTTCATCTCATTTTTCTTACTCCAATTGTAAAGTAATTTTATTTTAGAATAACTATCTTTAAAGGTAAGTATCGTTGTTGTAGTTGTACCACTCTACTCGGCTAGTACTCGTTTGCAGACATCTTGCACACGTACGAAATATGATCTCCACAGATTATATCATTCCAGATTTGGGCTCTGTCGTCGTGAACATGACGGCGCCAGATATAAGCGCAGTCCTCAGTCTCTCCTAGAAAGAAGCTGTTGTTTGGTTCCCCAATCTTCCAGTTCTGAAAGTTGTTAGCGGTTCCGTCAGAGTATTCCCAAATCCCACCAGCTGTTGCCTGGTGTAGTCCGATCCAAATTCCGTTAAGGGGAGTGGGGTTTTCTTCGGTCCGGAATCCCTGAATAAGGGTAATACAAGATTTGAATTCAAATAAAACTGGAATTTAATTAAAAGAAGGAAAATCAGAGACAGGTTTAAAAAAAAATCCCCGTACATTTTGACAACAATTTCTTAACTATGGTTTGAAAGAGGTTCACCGTGGTACAGAATAATTGAAGAGAGTTGATCAGTTATCTCACGATGTGCAAACGCATGAAGGTAAGTAGAATGACGTTTCGCTGCTCTATACTGCATTAGCTTCATCAGACTATAATGATTTCTCAACTGTAAACTTATGCATCATAATTTATCGTTTTTTTTTTGTTTTTTTTAGAATTCTTCCATGTTCCGTTTTAAGCTATGAATACAATTTTTGGTTAAAAATATTCAAAAGGTCGAATGAGTAAATGTATTTCTGCACCTAAGCCAATCTATGTTTGTTCCTGACCTAAGTCTTTGAGATCGACTTTCAAATCATACGAATTTAAAGAGTGATTTAAAATGGTTTACACAGGCGCAACGAATTTGGTGTCAAAATGTGCGCGATACTTGTTAAAAATCATGAAATGTCGCAAAAATATTTGTTCGCGTTAGGGAGATATTTTGTGAAATGTTGAGGGGGGGGGGGGGGGGGGGGTTCCATCCCCCTCGGCCTGATTAGGGTTAACAAACACGCACACAAAAAAAAAAAACATACCGGAAAATTTCGAAGGGAAGATACACCAACACTAGTCAGATACATCTCATACACGAAGCGGTTCTCCTCCATACTGTGGATAGAAACTAGATGCCCGTTTCCAGTGGTTGTAAAGAAATTGTTGCACGCGTCCTCCGCGGTTTGCCAAGTTTCCCTATCTCCGAAATAGCGGTAGCAGTTCCCATCGTACAAATTCCAGAATTGGGGGCAGGTTAAAACGGCGTTACCCATGGTTGCCATGGATACGAAGTCAAATAGAATGAGCAGTTTCATGGTTGTATGCTGTGGAAGACATGAGGAAATTGTTCAGAAATGTGTGTTAAACGATATGTTCATTTCGTGTGGTTATCGAGTTAAAGGGGAGGGGAGTCACGCTTTAAAGGTATAGATTCGTAATGATCCGGATGCAGAAAGTGATGTGAAACGAGCTGATGTATTCACAAGTTGCTTTACATGCATAAACATAACTGTGTACGAAATTAGGAGAGAATTTTTGCTCGTATACTGGAGTATTTTGCGTCGAACACGCCAAACAGACATCATTCCTACAGTTTGCTAAGTGTTTTCGCACGGGGGAGCGTCGGCCCATAACGGGTGGAGCGATAGGTGGTATTGTCCGCAATGTGTGAGTTCGCTTTCATTTTGTACGTGAAGCATGTTGTGTTAGGGAGAGCGACCGCAGCATCATTTTTTTTATTTTGCGATAATTAAGCCATTACATCACTTGATCGAATCTATTTCAGCAAACAATGAAAATGTTCTTATTTGCTTTTTAAAGACTATATTATGGTAATACTTTAACTTCAGCTCACAAAGTTGTTCAATATCTGAAGCGTGATCTTTCCAAAAACTATCTATCGCTTTAACATTAACACCATTTGATGTTATTTTTTCATTTCACTATTCAATGATGTCTTTAAAGCTCATGTAAAACAAAAAACCCTAGTATAGTTTTGGTAAAGATTTAAAATAGTGAATTTGTGGGATATTCATCATGACATATAATTCTTGTACACATTTTCGGTCCATATTTAGCATATTATTTTTACAAACTGATTCTTTTGAAAATGTGAATATGACCGTTAAATCATATTTAGCGCCCTCTCTTGGTTATAACAAAATTTTGCTTGTTTTCTGGCATATACAAAGTTATTACCGAGATTTGGCAATATAATGATAGAAAGGTATACATAACAATAACATTCTGAAATTTCCAACCAATTCTGTGCATGAGACATTGTCCTTTATCAAGAAAGAAAATATTTAAATAGTGTCGAGGACACGACACTAAAATATTTTGCACATTTTAGGTTATATCTTTTTCAAAACTTGTTCATTTTTCGCACAATCTTTTGTGCAACATGTTCATGATACTATATTCCATTTTATATAGATTTGAAGACAACATTTGACGATAGACATATTTGCTTTTACCTAAACTTTACTTGGGCTTTAAACCTAAAGAAAATGGAATGGAGCAATATGAATATATTGCAAACTAATTCTGTGAAAAATCAATTCGATTTTGTAACGGTTTTACCTAAAATGTGTAAAACAATCATCAGTCTTGCGGACCAGTATTTTCTTTCTTGGTAGAAGACACGTTATCATGCGCAGAATTCGATTAAATTTTCCCGTGTTTAAGTTAATCCTGGTCTAAATCTGTGGTTTAAGTATGGGTAGCCAAAAGTGCCAAAACTTTAATTACAATGTATAATTTTTATGTTAACTTCACTCTTTTCCCATGCTTTAATAATGTAGAAAACTATTGAAGTTTTTATTCAGAGACAGGTTTGAATACTATGAGTGCCAAATGTGCTGGTAAATTAATCATCGACTGTTATAGATTCAAACCTCTTTTGGTTATCCATACTTAAACCACACATTTAGACCAGGGTTAACTTAAACCTCGCTATCGGAATACGGGCCTCGGAATTTAGATATGCTTTATGCTTTTTAATCATATTTTTATCACATTCCAGAAGTTTCTTAGCATATGCCCGATAACAAACACAATATTCCTGTCAGGATAGGACGCTAAATATGATTTAACTGTCAAATTCATTAAAAAAAACTGTACCATGATCATAATAATAATGATAATAATAATAATAATAATAATAATAATAGTAATAATAATAATAATGATAATGATGATAATAATAATGATGATGATAATAATAATAATAACAATAATGATAAAATAATAATAATAATAATAATGATATTAATAATAATAATAATAATTGACAGCAGTTGTAATGCGCTTATCACAAATTATGTCCCTAAACGCGGCGGAAACAAAAAGAAAGAGGAACAAAGAATTTTGTACAATCTAAAATTAGATTAGATTAGTTAGATTAGTTTGCATTTGTATTCTACATAGTGTGAGGGAGCTGCATAAGCTGAATTGAGTCTACTTCACAAATAAATATTTTTTTTTACTGAAATGTTTCAGTTGAGTCTGGGTCTTTACTGCATTGAGGCAGATTGTTCCAAAGATGAGGAGAAGTTGAGTGAAAATCAGATCCGAAACTGAAATAAACAGAAAAGTTCTACTAGCAGTGGGAGTTAACTGTCAGTCGCACTCACCATAGTGAAAAAAAATATGTGAAATAAATATATGTCATGATAAACATCCCATAAAATCCACATTTATCAATCTTTACAATAATATATTTGAGAGAACTAACCCCTCCGAAATGGAAGCAAAAGGAAATCCACTTCGTTTACTTGAATTTGAATTTGAATTTATTTTATTTTCCAATTTCAATATTTACAATATTTACAATGATATTTACAATTTCTATACAAATAATTACAAATTTATATGTAGATTACAAATCACAAAGTAAAACACATATAATTCTACATAGTAGAATGAACGATTCGATTTCACGAAATCGAAAGGGAAGGAGGACCAACTAAAATGCACAGCTTGTAGGGTGTTGGTCCACCTAGTTAAGATGGAAATTTAAATGTACCTCAAAATTGTCCAAAAGGTGACTAAATGTAAAACAAATATTGATAATGAGTATTCAAAACGAGACGCTATAAGACAAATTATAACATCTGAAAATGGTCATACAATAATAAAACATAGTTAAAAAACAACGTTGAAAGAATAAGTAGGCTTACATCGATTAAAAACAGAAGAGGGTAAATTAATGCAGTATAAGATATGACTTTAATTTCTGCTTAAGTATATGCAATGAGCAACTTTGTTTGATATTATCAGGGAACAAATTCCATTTCTTTGGACCTGTGACAATGAACTATATATAATGTTGGCAGAAAACTTACCTTTCTATCGGAAACTTGGTGTTACTTTATAAGTATTTTTACTCAATGTACTCTTGATATGCTGCAATGTAATTTTTGATCGATGATACAATGTATATATATGACCCATAGGGGGTGTTGTCCATGATAGCAAGTTGCAGTTGATCGGAACGTGCCAATCAAAATCATTGTTTCATGCGAGTCTTGTTAAATGCGCATACCGTGCGCGAATGAAAACGGGCATTACAATTTGCAAAGTTGAAGGTGATTTGCAATTGATGAGAAAAACACTCCATTAGATGTTATTTTAGTCCAAATGTTATTCTCAGAATAAGCCTTTCTTGAATATCAATGCAAGTAGGTCAAAGTGCGTCATGGTTTAAAAATACATAGATATATCTTGAATGTTAAATGAAAGTCATTCTTCAAGTGATTTGCCATCTTGAAAATGATTGTATAATTTTCTATAACAAACAAACCAGAAAAAGTTTAACAAATTGTGAAACTTGTAAATAAAATCCATGGATCCGTTTAGAATGTATGAATTTTCAAAGTTTTAATAATGTTCACTGATGGAGATCGTTGAAGTCGGCAGAACCTGTGACGAACTATTAGACAACTTCCCATTTACTATATGATGATGTATAGAAAGGTATCCAAATAATTCTTTACGAATTACATGTAGAAAAGAAAGGAAAGGATGTAGTTTAGAGGCGCGTATCATTCAATTCTGAATATTTACGCCAGAAGAAGAAGAGAGAAAGAGGATCGCCATCTTAACGTCTCCACCCGAAATACGGTATGCGACCAGGCTTCGAACCCACAGGCAGGAACTAACCCAAGTCAATGACTGTCCCGAACAGCTTGATTTCAGGCGCACGCCACGACGCCTCAGTCAGAATAATTAAAGGTATGATCTAATCTAGTGACAAACCAACATTTTGTAAAATTTTGTAATTAAAGGTATGATATAATTTAGTGACAAAACAACATTTTGTAAATTTTTTCTATAAAACAAGAATGAAGAAAATACAAAATTTGGTAAATATGCAGAATGAACTTAGAGTAATTGTTCTACATGACGTCACAGATTCTGTCAAAGTAGCCGAGCCGACGAATCATCAGCAATAGGGATCAGGGTATCATAAACACTTTCATAATATATTTCCAACCGAATTTACTCCTTGGAATGCTTGAGCGCCTAACTGGCTTGCTCGGCAGTTATAGCCAGGGTAATAATATGGTACAGTACCTAGTATCAAGCGCAGTAGAGTATATGCATATAGTGATTGTGCTATATAAATTGACCTATATAATTATTTTTATCATCTTATTGAAATAAATTTTGCCTTATCCTTAACATGAATAAACACTGATTGACAGTGTTTTACCGAGATGCTGTGAAAAGATTCACAGGCATTTTCGGGTAGGAATTGAACCCACGATTTTCTGATGACTAAGGCAGATGTCTAGTGGCGCCAATGTGACAACAAAAAATAGTTATCATCGGCATGTAAAGATATTTCTTAGAAAAATATATTCTGATTGGTTTGCAAGCTGTCAGAACAATTGTTCTGACTTAGATAATGGTTGATTGGCATTTCAGCTGCTTTTCCGAAAATTCCATCCCGGGCTCTTGGCAAGCATTCGGATTTCCGAGGATGGGGAGTCCTTAGATAGACCAATCGAGTCACACTTTAAAGGTATAGGTTCGTAGAATGATAAGAAACGAGCTGATGTATTCACAAGTTGCTTTACATGCATATATATAACGAAATAAGGAGAGGATTTTTGCTCATATACTGGAGTATTTTACGTCGAACACGTGCTTAGTGCTTTCGCATGGGGGAGCGTCGGCCCGGAATGGGCGGAGCGAGAGGTGGTATTGTCCGCGATGTGTGAGTTCGCATTCATTTTGTACGTGAAGAATGTTGTGTTAGGGAGAGCGACTGCAGCATCATTTTTTTTTAATTTTCCGATAATTAAGCCATTACTTGATCTAATTTATTCAAACAAACAATGAACATGTTCTTATTTGCTATTTAAAGACTACATTTTGGTAATTCTTTAACTCCAGCTCACAAAGTAGTTAAATAGCTGAAGCGCCATCTCTCCCAAAACTAATCTATCGCTTTAACATGAACACCATTGACCGGGCCCATTGATGATGTTATTTTTTTCATCGTCATTTCACTATTCACTAATGTCTTTAAAGCTCAAGTAAAGCAATTTTCATTCCATTAGATTTTTTCTTTAAAGCCCAAGTATAGTTTTGGTAAAGATTAAAAAATGTGAATTTGGAGGAGATTTATCATGACATATAATTCTTGTACACATTTTGAGACCATAGCATATTTTTTACGAACTGATTTTTTTAAAATTTGAATATAAGCGTTAAATCATATTTAGCGCCCTCTCTTGGTTATAACACAATTTTGCATGCTATTGGGCATATATATACAAAGTTATTACCGAGATTTGGCAATTGAATGATAGAAAGGTATACATAACTGTACAGTAGTGTCAGGGGACACGACACTACAGTATTTTGCACATTTTAGGTTATATCTTTTCCAAAACTCGTTCATTTTTCGCACAATATTTTGTGCAACATGTTCATGATACTATATTTCATTTTATTTAGATTTGAAGAGAAAATTTGGCGATAAACATATTCGCTTGTACCAAAACTCTACTTGGGCTTAAAACCTAAAGAAAATAGTACCAAGCGCAGAAGAGTATATGCATATAGTTATTGCGCTAATTAAATGGACCTATTATCATTTTTATCATCTTATTGAAATAAATTTTGATTTATCCTTAACATGAATAAACACTGATTGATAGTGCTTTACCGAGTTGCTGTGAAAAGATTCACAGGCATTCTCGGGTAGGAATTGAACCCACGATCTTCTGATGACTAAGACAGATGTCTAGTTGCGTCAATGTGACAACAAAAATAATTATCGTCGGCATGTATAGATATTTCTTAGAAAAAAATATTCTGATTGGTTTGCAAGCTGACAGAACAAGTGTGCTGACCTAGATAATGTTCGAGTGTCATTTCAGCTGCTTTTCCAAAAATTCCGTCCTGGGGCTCTTGGCAAGCATTCGTATTTCCGAGGATGGGGGGGGGGGGGGGGTCCTCAGATAGACCAATCTAGTCACACTTTAAAGGTATAGAGTGATAAGAAACGAGCTGATGTATTCACAAGTTGCTTTACATGCATAAACATAACGAAAATATGAGAGGATTTTTTAATTAGTGTCAGGGGACACGACACTAAAATCTTTTGCATATTTTAGGTTATATGTTTTCCAAAACTCGTTCATTTTTCCCCACAGTATTTTCTGCAACATGTTCATGATACTATATTTCATTTGATATAGATTTGAAGACAAAATTTGTCGATAAACATATTCGTTTTTACCAAAACTTTACTTGGGCTTAAAACCTAAAGAAAATAGTATCAAGTGCAGTAGAGTATATGTATGTCGTGATTGCGCTATATAAATTGACCTATTATTATTATTTTTATTATCTTATTGAAATAAATCTTGCCTTATCCCAATCCCATCCCATCCCAACATGAATAAACACTGATTGAAAGTGCATTAA
>BQKZ01005777.1:11506-23705 GCA_036244855.1 Temnopleurus reevesii | reverse complement strand
AAATTAAGATGCAAAATAAAATGTAGGTGGGCAAACTCATAGTAGCATTGTGGCTGACAGAAAATAAAAGTGAATAAAGAGAACTTCTGAAACTGCTCATCCAATTATGGAGAACTGTTGAGTAAAATGAAAAAACAACTTAACTAAATAATAAATGTCTCGAGAAATTGAATATCAAAAGAAATGTATTAGTGGCACAAACAAATTACCAATTTAATACTCTTTTAATAACATTGTGGCTGACAGAAAATAAAAATGAAAGATAACTTCTGAAACTGCTCATCCAATTATGGAGAGCTGTGGAGTAGAATGAAATAAAACTTACTTAATAATACATGTCTTAAGAAATTGAATATCAAAAGAAATGTATTAGTGGCACAAACAAATTACCAAGTTAATACTTTTTAATAATAAAAGTGATCTGGAACAAGACCTGAAATTCTAACAATTGCCACACCCATTATTCTGAACGTAATAGGTAAAAAAAAAAAACATCAGCCAAACGTTTTCATCTAATTCAGAAAGATAGAATGAAAAGAAAACTTGGCTGCAACAGCCAGTTCTACTGTCCTTATCAGATGTGAAATATTTGCAATGCCAAGTCTATTTTAATCCACGGCAGAACCTGCCAATGGCTGAAAACAATGTCAGAAACTTTCCGAAGCAAATGCTCCAACAATGACCCTGTCTACACAGAGCCAAAACATTTTATAAGACATTGACACATATGTACGAAGAAAGATTTTATAATTTCAAAAATTATCAAATCAAGCTGTCTGACCTCTGATATTACATTCAGATTGATGAAAAAACAACAGAGCGCAAAAAGAAGGAAATTACATGGGCGCTGTCTGGGGCAGCCAAAGGTATCTATGAAAATTGAATAATTTTTTTTTGTAAATTTAAATGTTGATTTCAGGCCTTATATTTTCACAACTTACAACACTATCAACCATTTAGGATCTCGCTGTTGAGACTTTTTAAAAACAAAAACAAATGTCTTTAACGTCTCCGCTTTATGAGCGAACCCTATGAATGACTTATCTGGTGATTCTGTCCCTTTAATTAGACCCCACCCCTCTAATCCGAGCCCCTCTTCACCATGCCTATACTCTCTCTTCTTAACACGAAGATTAATCACCTATTCTTCTCATTAGCCTTATGAATTCTATAGATCGTAAATCTGGCGGTTATCTGCGAAAACTGTAACCCCCAGATAATTTCCATTCCAAAAGGAGGTCATTGAGGATAGAAAGCCTCAGTTATTTATCAAAGCATAGATGATGGGGATTTACAAGAACTCCAAACATCTTCACACATCCATGGCAAGTCCATGTGTGACAAAAGATGGAATCATGGAAAGTCGAAAAGCTATAGTACTTCAGAAAAAAAGGAGAAAGTTAATGATTTTCAAACTAAGACCCCTTTTCAAATATTGCAGTACAGAATAAGTATACATTTCGAGTTGGGCACATTTATATTTCGAACGATTTGAAAAATAATTAAGTGTCAATTCCAGATTTGGAGCTCAGCAGGCAGATAAAAATCGAGCTGGTTTTAACTCATTTGCGGTGTGCCATGATCTTTGAAACCTATACTAATGGGTAGTAATTTTGCACATATCATTGTTGGACTACTTGGTTTGAGAAAAAAAAAACATGGATTCCAATGTTACTGGATATCACAAAAATGAGCCAACCCAGAGGATTACCTTTTCACTTCTCATAGGTGGCATGAACAGTTGAATTAAAGTTGAGTCTTCTGTCCACTTTTTGTCGCTAATGCACATAGTGTGTCACAAGGCTTGTATGTAGGCTTATAAGGATGCCATGATATTGTGCGCCAATGGACACCATAATTCATTTTTTATCACATCATAAAACAAATGACAGATAAATTACATCTGTGCTGCCATATCAAACTACCTTCAGCCTTTCTTATCCAAACTGGCCTACGATATGAAAACTTGTATAATAGTAATTATACCATACCTAAGATTCCTTTCTGGGGCAAGAGACAGTATTGGAAAATAATTGCCTTCAAATCATTCCCCGTCAAACTGGAGTTTGGATAGGAAACTGGGTGCAATCGGTGAGGTAATTGCCGAAATCTAAGCGCCAGTTTACGTTACCAGATATCCGCGGGTGTTTGTGTATACTGTCAACTGCGCTTCAGACGATGGTTTATATAAAGGTGTTGGGGGATCGGGNGAAAAATATCCATGGGTCAATGTGCGAACACAGATATCTGAAATAACCCTAATCAGACTGAAAGTGGACATAACTGCGGAAAAGCCCATGTGATCCTTTAAAGGGAGATCATTGCTTAAAGTTAAGTGCTTGCACACCCAAAGAAAAAAATGATGGTTTAAAGGTGTAAATTAAAATGGATTTATGATGAAGAGGATGAGGAAGAAGCAGTCCCGCCAGGCCAAGTTCACATGCAGTCAGAGCCTACGAGAAACAGAGATGGTGCAAGAGTGGCCATATTAATTAAAGGGATAAATCAAGCAGAAACAAAACTAAAAAAGCCCAGGTGTCAACAAATATATTAAAACAAAGATGATGGTATTAGCTGTTGATTAATCATACCTGTAACATGACCAGTCTGTGCTTCGTCTACGTGATCGATCATCAAAATGGCAACACAAAGAAGAAAGACGGGTCATTTATACCGAAAAAGCTCTTTATCATAGCCAAAAATTGAATAATCCAATTTATAAATTACTCAATAAATTTGGTATTGATTTGGAATTTAATCACTTTGGATTACCATTTCAGACTAAAATGGTGTTATGAATCGTACATCTCATCCAAGAGTGAAAATATGATGTCATGGACAGTAACAAAGAAATATCATTTTGCTAAAGAAAAAAAAAATAAAATGGCCTCTTCCCTTGTACATGTAATGCCTTTCAGATAATCAATGTTTCTACCTGTCATTCACAGCATCAGTCACCTACAATCAGCTTCACGGTCACGCGGCACAAAAATTTGAAAGACGTTTGGTTTTGCTTTTCTCGATCACAATTCAATATCGTTTATTCAATCAATAGCTACAGGAGCAGTGCAAAACCTTTTACAGAGATAAAGTTTGGTTCCTTACCAATTGCCTAATAGGTGATTTGATTCCCTGTTAGGAGTGGACTGCGCGTATAATCTATAGCTTGGAAGTGCTTGTATACGAACTACAATCAAAATCCCAACTCTCATGCACTTATCTCAACCCATCGACCATCGGAAGCGAGTAGTCCCGACACAAAGTCTATGGGATTTACTGTATTTGGTCGTTTATGGATTAAACAAAAACTCGAAATGAGCACTTTGAGTGGTATCCTTAAAGATCCTCCAAGTGCAAACCTAGCACCTTTATTTTGAATAGTTTACTTGCACCGTTAAATATTCCCGTGGATATCTCCAAATCATATTGTGTATGATAGAAGGAAATTTGCTCATTTATTTAATTTTCATTTAGGAAATGTGCTTTTAGAAGAATGAAATCTATAAATCAATCTTGAAAATATGTCGAATTATTAAATTAAATTAATATAATACTTTGTGATGGTTTCTTGTGAAGTTGAAAAAGAGTGACAATTTTTAAGTGATGATTTTTTTGGTAAAAAGTTCATATATAAGAAGGGGTATTACTTTCATACAATCAAGATACACCCCTTTAACCCCAAATACTGTGAGAGTATAAAAATATATCAGAAAACATGAATTATGCATGCATTTTGTGTAAAATATCAAAAATAGAGATTGAAATGTTGATCTTATTCACTTTAAAAACGAGTGATATTCGTCCCTGTTTAATACACATAAAATTTTGAATAGATACGAAATATAATACCATGCTTAAATATACAAATAATTTGCTGATGATGAAAAATGTAACAACTTTGTTCCCACATATACATATACTTCCAATAGCCCATATACAGTATAAAACATCATATCGAAAAAAAAGTCATTGGCCTCTAAATATACAAAATTTAAAATTATTTACCTGTCCTAACTAAAGGGCAATGCAAACTATTTTTAACACTATCTGTCCACATGAAGTGTTACAAAATATGTTTTATTACCACAAAATAAAATAACCTAAAAACTCTTGGTGGTATAGCACACTTTTGGCATGAGTTAAAAAAATTCTTAATCATAAAATATGTACAATTATAAAAGAAAGGCTTGTCCAATCCGTGCGTAATTTTCTATTATAATTCTACGATTCTAGCACACAATATATGGATAATACTAATTCGGTAGTCATTTACAACAATAATCTCTGCTAATAATGACATTCTACCTGCCTACTTCTACTTATTAATTCTACCACTATTGAACAAAGTTTATAATCTACAAAAATGCTTGTTCCAAGTTTACGAAATTGAAGTCCAAAGTTCAAGGGTAGACTTGGAGCAGCCAACTCGTATCCATGGAAACCAACTCGATGCAATTTCTCAAAAATTTCACATTAACAATCGCACCATTTGAAAGTGGCATGCATCAACATCATTTGAAGGTTACATAAAAATGGAGGGGAAAATGAATGAGTTTTAGCGGTGTGTTAATCCTGGCTCCCTGCAAAGTGAAATGTTAGTAATAAAATGGAGGCAAAAAATTGATTAATAAAACTGTGAATTCTTTCTTCTTCATACCTGTTGAGAATGTAGAAAATTTTCAGTTTAGTTGCTGCATGTTATGAGAATATTTATTCCCCAAGCTAAAAGGGGGGCTTTCACAGTTGATCATACAACTAAACTGTGACCATTTGTTGCAAACCGTCATGCTGTACATGATCACATTGGTCATAAACATGGCCTACTATAAAACTATAAATATATAGGACAGCTTATTTTCCAGACCATACCGAAGTAGAATTCATGTAGAATTTCAGATCAGATTGGATACCATTCACAGATATTTCAATTCAGAATAAAAACATTTTTTTTCAGTTTTGCATTCAATCTTCTGCTTTGCTTATGGAGATAATCTAATGATTAACTTGGTAGGGCTGAAGCAGAAACTAATTCTGATAACAATAAATTGGTATCTCAGAAGAAAACACACCCTATTTGTTCCGAATCATGATGCTTTTAACTTCTGAAATGCAATATCTATAGATGTACAACTGATCCAGAATTCTACATATGATCGGTTGAAAACATTTGGAAGTTCCCGATGACATCGTTCATTCGCCATTTTGGAAGACAAGCGATAGACATTTGTGCACAAGCCAATGACATTTCATTTCCTGCCATGGTCTCGTACACAAGTTTCTATTTGCTTCGTCTTCCAATAGGACCGACTCTGATGTTTCATGAACCCTATTACGATTCACAAGGAAAACTATATATTCTAAAAAAATATCCAAAAATAGCGAGTATTCATTGAGGAGGACAAAAATTAGAGGGAGAGGAAAAAAATGGAATAAGAAAATTGGGGAAACTAACCTCTTGGGTCTAGCATAGCTCGCTGGTATGGATGTTCTCTGACCGTTCGTCGGATCTTCGGCGCGATACCTGTTGGTGGGCGGGGCATGGGAGTGTCACGATCGTCATGCAATATGGGAGATCACCATCCACGGCCAGGGCACCAATGTTAGTCCAATTTCCATTTATTTTTCCAGTTAACAGGTTAGGTATTTTTTTGTTTATTTTTAAAATTCCAAAATAAACGGGGCACGTTTAGGGGTGATTTTGTGGTGTTTAGGATTAAAAAAAGGAAATAAAAGATTGGTTAGACAACTGATATGACATTTGATGTATTAAGACATAAATTAATGTTATCTAGTTATTCATTAATAAAACGGTGACAAATATTAAATCTTTATTGCATCTGATCTTATTGCATCGCGTTAATGTGATTCCACAATTCTTTTGATTAGAAATTAGTGAACAAATGCGTCGGTTTTATTATCTTGTAAGTAGGTATTAACATTAAAACAAAATTGATTGTTCATGAAAACATATGGCAAATATCAACTACACTGTATGAATACTTCCTCGTTTTAATACTTAGCCACACCCAACATTTGAGTTGCTCTATCAAACATATCTTTAACCACAATACTTTTTAAACTTTAAATGAAAAAAAGGAGTTGTCTCTCAAGTTTTTGAGTAAAAGCAACATAAAAACATTTTTCCAAGGCCTCAGTCATGCATAAAATATACATTACACACATTTATACTAAATTTCTTAAAAATTGGCTATTAATATATACACACTGAAAGACTTTCTTAAAGTAGTTCACTTCATAACATTCACTTCATTATAAAGGGTTAATATCGCGATTACAATAAAAACCCACTCAAACTTTTACAAAGAGCACAAGATCACTTAACCTCACGAGTTGACTCTACGAAGAAAAAATCATTATCATGGTTCTTACAAAAATGCTTCATGTGATAATGTACTTAGAGTAAAAAAAAAAAAAGAAGAGAACCAAGAATTTAGGTAAAAAATATTGTCATTAAAATGTTAACCAATCATGACTCCAATAGGTATTGAATTGGGCCCTTAATATTTGGTTTCAGTTTTGTGCGTTATACATACATGTACATGTATACTGCACAAAACTAAACTTCCGATAAGAAATGATACAGAACTCTGCAAACAAATAAAAAAGCTCAACCCATTGAAGTTCAAACAAGAATTCTTAGATTCTCACGAACAAGGGATGCTCCGAGTGCTTATCTAGACTTTCCTAGATGGCACATAGAAAAAATTCCATGCTTAAATTATTAATTTTAATTCATGATTCGTTTATTTCAATGACAATATCAAAATGCACTTATTCCATTTACTAAATCTCTGCGAATCAGAGCTGCCAACCTTATATCTATAAAAATCATTTTACCTGAAAATTTTTTAGAAAAAAAATCTTTGCTTTCGCTCACTTTCCAACACTGTGTCTCAAGGACTTAAAATATCCTGAAATATCCTACTAACTAGGATAGAATCCTATAAGTTGGCAGCTCCGATAGGTGCATGATCATATTTTGTGATATAAAAATTGTGATATAAAAGTAGAAAAAAATATTATAGAAATCACACACTCATGTTTGTATTCTTATATCACACACATTTGTTTATCTGCCTTCAACCACATCTGGAGAAAAACATATCTCCATTTTCCTTTTTTCTCTGCAAAATTTCCTTTTACAGAAGCGGTCAAATTAATCCCAATGCTTAGTCAAATCAGGACCATCTTCATTTCCTCTATTCCATTCCAATTATTTCTTTTTTTCAATTTTGAAGATTATTAGATTATTAATACATTATCTTTCTAAACAGTTTACAAGGATTTTGATCATTCATCTTAAAATGTAAAAAAGGCTAAAATATAACTTTATTTCATTTCCTATATCAAAAATATAATTCCTGACGATATTATTTTCATTTGAGAATTTTTCCCTATGTTCTGCATCTCGATGTTCAATATTACATACGTTTTTTAATTTAAAATCCCTCTTTAGGGAAGTACTGAAAGACAGATTTTATTGGTCCTTTTTTTTTTTTTAAATAATGGTCCACTTTCCATGTTTAATACAGCACTATCATGGTGATATGATTAGGGCTTGTCTACATCCCGAAGCAGTAGACTTAGATGCTGGGTATCTTTTTATCACAAAATTTATCCTTGTGATGCAAGGATTGAGGAGATATGACCCGATAATAGCATACATCCTCATAGGGGTGCATGAGCTGCGTAGGAGGTAAAAACCTTGCATCATTTGCTACGCTGCAAACTCAGAGATGCTTATCTTTCCAGAATATGCATGGTGCGTATGTTTGTATGCATGCAATGCTTTCATTAAAAGTGAATGACTGAGGGTATGGCTATTGGTATATGTTTTCTCTCAATATTGTTCAGCATGAACTAAATTTTAATGGGAGTGAGGGCGGTTGCTCTTCTAAAGCTACCCTTAAATGCTTTAGGGAGGCAGAATTGTATTGAGCCCTTGTAATCAATTGCATGAAGACCCAATTAAGCTCCCCTAAAATATCCGCTCGAGAGTCACTAGGAGAGCTATTTATAGCTCCCCTGCAAATGTTTGATTTTAGTCCCTGGTTCAGCTGTTGCATTATTCATATTTTAATGGATGCCTCGTGCATATTCCAGAAAAATTAGCATCTCTGCACCCTTTTAAGGATTCTAGAGCTATGGAAGGGGTAATACCCTTGCACCCTTGGAGGAGTATGAGGGGTAATGGAACCACACCCCTTCGGTAGGTGGTAGCACCTAGTGGACAGTGGTAGACATGAACATACCAAGCGTGCCATCCGAGATGGTGTGCGGGTACTCCAGCATGGTCGGGGTGAAGGCGTACTGTTGGGTGGGGTCCAGTGGCATCAGGATGTTGGAGCCATCTAAGGTCGGCATGGGCGCGGCCTGCATCCCGCCCAGGCCGTTGACCATCGTGGTGGCGGCGGCCATCCGGGGGAGGAGCTGTGGGGCCAGTAGCTGGGCCTGGGCCGCGGGCGTCGGCGATCTCATGGGCTGGGGAATTAAGGCACCGGCGGGGGCTGGCAATGCTCGGGGTGAGGCTGCTAGCGGCGAGAAAGACCGAAAGAAAATGGGGGAGGGGGGCGAAAAGAAGGGATGGAGAAAATAATACAAAAACAAAACAACTCATTGGTTAGTTCATTAGTAGTGATTTGTAGTCTCCAAGAGTACATGCTGTCCTAATGTTAAACATTTTGGAATAAATAACTTTTAACCATCTGTAAATGGCATCAACTCACAAAGTTAATTTGTTTACAAAACCCCCATGTTTTCATTTTGTTTCAAAGAAAAGGTCATTAATTTCATGAAGTAAATTCGCTCAAGAGATGTCTTATTTTTACAGTATCTTTATCATGGGCAATATTAATCATGATAATTAATCATATAATTCATATTCAGATCAAGTTATATACTGAAGAAGTAAAATAGAGTGAAACCCATAATTATAAAGACGTCAACTTGTAAAAAAAAAATTTAGAAAGCGTACTTGGTTTGACAGCAATGTCAAACTATATTATAAACATCATTTTGTAATCTTTTAAAATATTGTAAATCTGATAGAAAACTTGTACTTACTAAGTGGTGTGGCAGCAATACTTGTTTGTATCTTGTGTGTGCTGTTTCTATACGTTCCTTTCCACAAAGCTAAGTCCATCAATTGTTTCTTCTTTAATTCATCCTCTCCTTCAGCCTGTTATGCAAAAAAAAATGATAGATACGGAAAAGAAAAACGTTATTCAAGTTTAATTTTACAGACGATAAAAATGATTGTTACACAAACTGTGAGCTGAGGCCTTGGACAAAGTAAACAACCTCCATTCAAGCATTAACAATATTTAGCTAGACGGACATGAATTAAATTTGCATCCCATTCATTCTGTGGAAAAAGTTACTCCTGGTACGTTATTTTGTGATTATGAAACTATTGTAAATGCTTGAATGAAGTTGTTCACTTTGTCCCAGTCCTTTGTCCCTTCTGCCCAGAGTGAAGAGGTTCTATTCGTATTAAAAAGCAAAATACCATGGCAACAATGAACATGCAATCAAAAGTATTACTTGACAAGTCAATTGCTGGCCTCTAATAACAAAAAATATTTAAAAATTCAGACAGATAATTATCAGTCTTTAAATGAAACATGTGATCAGTGTCGCTATGTCTGACATAAATGCTTTCAGAGGAACAAAAGGGTTTCATGATAATGTAAATAATCATTTATTTACAGATGCTGTGGGCAATAGTGACTCTAATGTAATTAGAGTAATTGGAAGAGCTACATAAAAAAGCATTAATAGAAGTGTTTGGGTGGACTGAGAAGGGGGAGGCGGCACTGAGAAGGGGAATTGGGGGGGGGGGCACTTAGAAGGGAGAGTGATGTGAATGTACAAGGGGAGAGTATGGAATCATTTGAGAGAGTCAAGAAGGGAAGGTTGTATTCGCATCTCAATCCACAGCACACACCATCCCTTCCACAGGATCATAAAGTGGAATGCTGCCCTCTACTGTTGCATTGGGGTAAAGTGACAGCTCCCCTACAGTCTAAAAGGATCTTTTCTGATGCTTTTTATGTTATAACAGTATGTGCCTATAGAATTATTACCCCTCAGACATTAATAGTAATACATTATGCTGCCTAGTCATTGGAAGACAACTGAACAAAATACAATAGAGCAACAAACATAAGCCCAAGTCTCAATACCCAAAGAATGTTTTTATTTCATCAGGACTTCATTTTAATACTTGTTCTTTCTTATTTGTTTATCATCTTCTTCCATTTCTCCATTTTTGTTGATGGTTCTTGGAGGATTTCATTTTAATCTATTTTCATGAAAGCATACTTTCTTCCAAGGCTACAATCTGTCCAAACAAGAAAAAATACAAAATTTAGAATCCATAGTATTCTTCTAAAAACGAGGTCAAAAAGTACTCTGCTGACTGGACTGATACAAAAGCTGTCACTGTACATAGAATCACACTAGTAGTTTACCAGGGTTGTTTTCTTGAGAAGTTTTGTCAAAGGTTTGTCAAAAATACCATTCTTTGACTAGCAAAAATGGCTTATCAAAATATCCTTCATAATAAAACCTTTCAATAGGACTGATTTGTAAAGTTGGTTACATAAGAAGTGAATAGAAGCTTTGGGGCTCAGGGACTGAAGATTCGGTTTTGTAAAGAGGGTAATTTATGAGAGCTTGACAAAAGCTTTCTTTACTAGGATTTCGGAGAAGACTTTCTCATGCAGGGAGTTGTAAAAGGGTTGCCTTTAGTGTTAAAAATGGTAAACAACCAAGAAAGTAAAAAGTGAAAGGGAGAGTGTGAGGGGAGGGGGGGGGGGAGAATAGTCAGGGGGAGAGAGAGAGATAGAAAGAGAGAGGGAGTATGGGGAAGAGCATGATAAAGAGAGCAGGGTGGGGGAAGAGAAAGAGAAAGAGAAAGAGAAGAGGGTAGGGAAGAGATAGAGAGAAGAGGGTGGGGAGCTAGAGAGAGAAAGATACAGAGAGAGAGAGAGAAAGAAGGGGAGGGTGAAGAAATAACCCCAAGAAAGGGAGACATACATGTATTGAATTGACTACCATCCTAAACAAACATCCATACTTTCAGGGCTGCAAATCACACAAAACTTCCATGGCCCCTTCTATAAAAAGTAACCACTATTGTTCCATCCACCGAAGAATAGGCCCCAGTCCTAAGACCCCTTTTAAGACAGATAAAAGACCCCCAATTCAGACTCTTCAAGCCTTCTTGTGAATAGGGCTTTGGGATGGATAATCCCCCTCCCACTCGCCCTTTCAAAATGCATATTACCAAGATAGTAGATGAGAAGAGAAATCAATAACAAATCAATGACACAGAGAAAGTGTGGATATCAGTGGAAAATAACGCCTGATGTTCCACCTTCAGGTGGTGGAGGCATTAAAAACATACATGGGATGAAGCCCCTCTAACCCTTAGAAATAGCCCCCCATAAAAATAAAAAACCAGGGCGAAAAATAAACATGTGCATTTAAAAATCACCCCATTATTGGCAATCTATGTTCCCATATATATCTCCTTGAAATCTATTTTCATCTCCATAATACCCCCACCCTGATGCAAAATATATTACAGGGGCAATTTTTCAGGGGGGGGGGAATATAAAAAGAACCCCTGTAAATTAAAAAAATTCTCTATTTATTACATTTTATTTTAACAGGGTAGCCACATCAGAAATCAAAGTGCCGTTCTACTTGGGGGCGCTGTGGATATATCACATAAAAGACAGATGGAGAGAGAGAGAGAGAGAAAGTGAGTGAGAGAAGAGAGAGATTAAGATAGAGAAAGCAAGAGATTGAGAAGATTCAGAAGATCTGTTCAGAAGTATGACATTAAAAATGGACCAAGTTGATATTCATTTCATATGATTTGAAAACCCATTCCTACTATACTCATGTGCAGTCGGGTACACATTAGACATTTTTTGCCATATCTGACGATAGATTTAAACAATAGATATGGACAGGAAGACAGTCCAAGTGCTATATTCATACATTGTCAAGTATTTCCCAGGTGTTCCCTGGACAGATGCTGGGTAAAAACCAGGTAACAAAAATAATATGAAGCATTTTAACACACAGTCTCTATAGTCACCTATTCAGAGGCACCAAACAAATTTTATATTATTATTTGGCCACAGCAATAGCTGTCCAGTAGGTG
>BQKZ01005773.1:35747-50155 GCA_036244855.1 Temnopleurus reevesii | reverse complement strand
CTGTAATACCCATAAACTTTGTCTAGGGATTCCTCGGTTCCAGTAGTCAAAGGGTTAACCCATTGACTACTGAATTCTGTAATACCCATAAACTTTGTGTAGGGATTCCCGGTTCCAGTAGTCAAAGAGTTAACCCATTGACTACTGAATTCTGTAATACCCATAAACTTTGTGTAGGGATTCCCAGTTTCAGTAGTCAAAGGGTTAATATTGCAATTAAAAAAAATCCCATGTGATAGAAAAGTGTCCTTGCTCTCCAAAGAATGAAATTCAAGGCCTGCCAGATAAAGCAATGCAAACCAGATATATGACCTTGTATTTCTTATTCACATTCCTTTTTCAGCTGACGTTACCCCCTTGGCCTATGTACAGGAGGAACCCTGTGAAATGGCAGAAGCCACGGGAGCAAGTAACCGCTGCCACCCCAGTAGAAGCAACAACTCAATCGGCAAGAAAATCAGGAAAGAGAAAGGATAAATCCCGATAGATCATTTTACATTCTCACATGTCTTCTATTTGTCAATTTGTTTTATTTTAAGTGTTTTCTGCTTTCTGTTTGTTGGTCATGTTGATGGATCTATTCCCAAACTTAATACTTTAAAGTCATCATGGAAATATCAACAATATTTGCAAGTATTGCTTAAAGATTTCACTCTTGGATGAATAATGAGAAGATGGCTTCACTGTACCACAAGTTATCTTTCTTGGAAATGTGAGTGGTCCTGGAAAGGACCTAACCACTCTTCACGTTTGAACTATCACCATGTTCTCATCATTCTCCTCAAGATGATAGAAACGTTGCCAGTGGGTAGGTCCTTTTTAGGACCACTCACATTTCCAAGAAAGATGACTTGTTGTACCATGGAGCCTCCTTCTCAATATTTGTGAGCCAACAGCATCTTTGAAATAGAAAGATATAGATAGATAAGGGCGTAGGGGCTTGAGCACCCCTACTCTTTTTTTCTTGTCAGTTCTTCAGGAGGTTTAAAAATTGAGCATCCACTTTTTATTTTGCCATTGGTTTATTTCATGGATTTCGTGTTCGCTCTAGATGTCTGATTTGGTTAATAATAACAATATGGACTATCTCTTTCGGGAGACACAACATTTATGGCCCTGAGTATACGATTCTACTCAGGGCCATAAATGTTGTGTCTCCCTCAAGGCTAGTCCATATTATATTATTATTTCATTGGGATAAAGGCAAGGCCACATGGAACAAACAACATGAAGGTTCTAACAACTCAGTGTAACATGCACACAGGCACTCTTGAGTCTTGACAAGGTGATTAAGGGGGTATTGCTCAAAATCAACTGCAAATCAACTGCAAGTTTGCGAATCGTAACACGCATTTTCATTCGCGCACGGTATGCGCATTCAACAAGACGCGCATGAAACAATGATTTTTATTGGCGCGTTTTGATCAACTGCAACTTGCAATCAATTGCAATTTTTGAGCAACACCCCATACGAGGGACAGAAAATAAACTAACAGGGGTATGATTGGAAGAAACAAGGGATTGAAATGTTGTCTTGGGATAGCAAGTGAAAGAGAAACAGACAGGGAGGGATGGGGAACCACATGGTCATATTCCAGCAATGTTTGGTGTTCTTCTTTTGTAATCATGCTCTCCTGGGTTTTATGTGAGAGTACTTAATAAGAATGATTTTTTTTATTATTCAGGGAATAGTTTTGCTTTTCATTTTTGACATTGAAGAAACATTTTAAACATTTTACTGTACATTTCTATGTGAAAAAGTTGCTACACAAAATATCTTTTGCATAGCAATCATGCTAAAATGCATAGCAAATTGTGATGCGATACCAGGAAAATTTTCCCCTGTTATTATTATTAAAAAAACAGAGAACCCAGTATATAACTGGTATTATGGTTTAGAATAGACAAATTTACAACCAGCCCATACACATCAATTGACAGGGAAGTTGTTTTTCTCTTAAGATGAATCTGCAATTGCCCCATGGGGATGCTGTTTGATTGATTTACATAGATTCACTGAATGCAGTACTGGCCTTCGACCTGTAAGCATTCTTATAGAAAATATTCCCCCATGTTATCAAGAGCTCCACACAATAAGCTTGAAATTCAGGACCGGAATTATTTTACAACAAATTCAATCTTTATTCCTTTCCTAAATTGGCAACACTAAAAATGTTAATTCTCTTTTTAGAATGTTTCAATTAAAAATTATGTTCCCATCTATTTTGTCAAAAAGTGTGTTAAAAAGTTAATAGTTGCCAATTTACGTGGAAAATGGTGATTTCTAATGATTTCTCCGTTGCCAATTTAAGGATTTATGACCATTTTAGTGATTATTTTCATTAAAAATTTATCTGCATCCAACGACAAATGGTGATAAAATTGTCAGATCAAATGTATAATTTTTCCTCTTTCTGCTAATACATCAGGTATATTTTTAGAGCACTACATCAAAAGTTATTGGACAAAAACACAAAACATGTTCCATCGTCCTGAAAGGGTTAAAGTCCAGTCACATAGGACCCCGGAAGTAACACGATTCAACATGATTCTTTGTTCGCAGGCAGCTAACTGTGAACAGAACAAAGAGTCCTGAATCGTGTTGCTTCAGGGCTTCTATGTGACTGGGGACTAACCAATGGATGCCAATTATTAAGTGGCGACTACTATATTGAAACAAATTATCAACGTGTTATCCTTATTTTGGGTTTTTTTTGTCCAATATTATACAATTTCTTTATCTGTATGTATTTTCTTTATTTAATGGTTACACAATTCTTTAGTGGACATTCTTGGTACGAAAGCACAGTAGGTGTTTTCAATGTTGCTTGCCTTATACAATAATTTTCGTTTGGGAATATTTGTATGCATTACAAAATTTACGAGTGGATTATGTGATGGAAACTAGATTTTTTTTTTCTTTCAAGTTGATTTAAATTGATTTAATCTAATTTGTCTCTTTAGGATTCAGTTCGCTGTTTAGAAACACCAGTACAGTGGAAACTCATTATAAAGAGATCTGGTATAACAAAATATCTGCTATAAAGAGGTTTAAAAAATGGTCCCTGCTTCTTATAACTGATTGGTTTTTTTTAACTCTGCTATAAAGAGATTACTGCTATAACAAGGTACATGTATTTTTAATTGTCCCAAGCACCTCGTTATACTGAGTTTTCACTGTACTAGAATCATGGCATCTTTGCAAATAGCAAGATTGAGAACAGTTTTTAATATTGTTTTATTTAGTCTCTTCCTGGTGTTGTATTGTCCGGCATTGAATGTCAAATTTTGTAATTTTAGTCAATGCATCACATTTTGTCCATTTGGAGTCATTAAAATATTTGTCAAAAGTATAAACTTCAAACTAAAATTGTCACATTTGTTTTTACATAGAAAGTCCAACTCTGTTACAAAAATATAACAAGCTCTCATAAGAACTAGGTGATTTTTAGGGCATCAACCCTTTGTATTCTATTGAATTTTAATCCTAATATAACAATAATTAATCATCCATGCAATTTATATAGCGCAAGTATCCACCCTGTCGATTGCTCAAGACGCTTTGCATAATTACTACCGTGGCATTAGCTCGTCACCACCAACGCTTAATTAGTTCAAAGACTAAATATTCTTGCCAGGTACCCATTCACCTCACCTGGGTTTAGTGCAGCACAATGTGGATGAATTTCTTGCGGAAGGAAATTAACGCCATGAGTGGGATTCAAATCTGTGAACTTTTGGTAGCAAGGTGTGAGTAAAAAACTACTCCACCATGGCGCCTCCGCAAG
Organism: Temnopleurus reevesii; assembly: GCA_036244855.1. Lineage (NCBI taxonomy): Eukaryota > Metazoa > Echinodermata > Echinoidea > Temnopleuroida > Temnopleuridae > Temnopleurus > Temnopleurus reevesii. The sequence goes on along the minus strand of BQKZ01005773.1, from coordinate 46,367 downwards.
ATTTCAATATTAAGAGGAAATTTTGCTTTTTCCCCAAGTACCTCGTCATAAAGACGTTCAGCCATTTACAGCAGTTATTATGTAAGCTGAAAGTCTTTTGGCACACTTTTTTTCCTTCCATTAGAGCTACATCCTAATTCTCATTCGAAAAAAAAAGCCCAAACACATAGAAAGGAAAAAGATTCATCTACAAAATTTATTTACAGCTTTTGAGTATAAAAGTAGCATAGATACAATCCATGAATAAAAAGAAATATGATGTGAATACAATTTGCCAAGCTTTGTACAACAATGGTACATGTACATAACTTTTTGTCGATCAGCCGGGAAGGCTGGAGATATATCGAAGGGTATAAGAAGGTCAAATGAAAACAGTAGAATTGAACAAATAATAAGGTTGTTATCATAATCCCTGTACATTATGTTCCTGTTGGGTGTGTCTTCCCCCTCCCCCAACAAAATATTAATTAAGATATCAATAATACAATAATGCATGTAAATACTATTGATCAGACTTTTTCATGAATCAATCAAATTGTGAGTTAAGGATATGGAACTTTCTAATATTTTTCAGAAAGTTTTATTCAATTCGTTACAGAGAAATGTGGATTGTTGTAAAGTACTACACTGTAAATCAGAATTGTTTTCCGTTTACGTTTTGTAGGGTTATTTGTTGTGCCAAACTGCAAAGATTCACAATTCTTTGTAACCACTGAAGTAAATCAAATTTGAATTCCTGGAAAATGTAATGAGCAAGTTATAATTTCATATGTCTCAGATAATATTTGAATCACAAAGTAGAAATGAGTTTTACTGCTGATAAGACAACTGAGACAACATGCAGGGGGAGCAAGATGCAGCCTTCATCCCTCCAGTTGTCAATGCCATTTTCATATATTTGACAGTTTTGTCACATTTTACGGGGGCCCCCTCCAAGAGCCCCTGGAAATGCCCATGAAAGTTTGTTTTGCTGCGTGTGAAATCAGTCTATTCACTTTCCATAGTCAGACTATCAGATGACTTGTCATCTTGGACCACTGTATCATTAATGGGGTTCTCAGTTATGTTCAATTCTCGTTCTTCTGACGTCATAACATCGTCTTCCTCTGATCTAAGCTGCTGATAGTCTCCATTCATTTGGAGGTCACTTTCAACATCTGCGCTTCTTTCATCCAAAGTTTTACTTTCCTTACTGTCTCCATTGGCCGTAATGGAGATAATGGCATCATCCTTTTCCAGCATTTTAATCGGCAGGTACTTGACGCTAGTATCAGCTATTTTGCCATTGCTATGGTAGGATTCATCTCCAAAGGCCTCCTTCTCATCTGCTTCGGCACCATCATCTTCCTCACTGATTCTCTCCGGCGCGTTACGCTTCCGGTAATACACCCTGAGGCGGAAGAAACCGACGTAGAAAAGAAAATCGGCAAAGCTGAGGATACCGTACATGCACGGTACCGTCATCATATCATAAAGCAGATCCGAATCGCCAAACGTGAGGAGCATGATGGTGATCGCCAGCGCCGAGTTCTGTATCCCGGTCTCGAAGCCGATGGTGCGGCACTTGTAGCAGGGTTGTCGGCAGATTCGCCCGACGCCGTACCCGAAAACGTAGCCGACGAAGGGGATACCGGCGGTCGTCGTCCAAATTTTCCAGCTGCTATAGAACATGCTTGGGTTGATGATCCCGATGATGGTTATGGAGAAAGGGATAGTAGCTAAACCCATTATGCTTCCAATCTATCGAGTGAAAATGCAAGAATGATCGTTAGAGAGAAAGGGATAGTAGCTAAACCCATTATACTTCCAATTCATCAAGTGAAAAATGCAAGAATGATCGTTAGAGAGAAAGGGATAGCAATCTATCGAGTGAAAATGCAAGAATGATCGTTAGAGAGAAAGGGATAGCAATCTATCGAGTGAAAATGCAAGAATGATCGTTAGAGAGAAAGGGATAGCAATCTATCGAGTGAAAATGCAAGAATGATCGTTAGAGAGAAAGGGATAGCAATCTATCGAGTGAAAATGCAAGAATGATCGTTAGAGAGAAAGGGATAGCAATCTATCGAGTGAAAATGCAAGAATGATCGTTAGAGAGAAAGGGATAGCAATCTATCGAGTGAAAATGCAAGAATGATCGTTAGAGAGAAAGGGATAGCAATCTATCGAGTGAAAATGCAAGAATGATCGTTAGAGAGAAAGGGATAGCAATCTATCGAGTGAAAATGCAAGAATGATCGTTAGAGAGAAAGGGATAGCAATCTATCGAGTGAAAATGCAAGAATGATCGTTAGAGAGAAAGGGATAGCAATCTATCGAGTGAAAATGCAAGAATGATCGTTAGAGAGAAAGGGATAGCAATCTATCGAGTGAAAATGCAAGAATGATCGTTAGAGAGAAAGGGATAGCAATCTATCGAGTGAAAATGCAAGAATGATCGTTAGAGAGAAAGGGATAGCAATCTATCGAGTGAAAATGCAAGAATGATCGTTAGAGAGAAAGGGATAGCAATCTATCGAGTGAAAATGCAAGAATGATCGTTAGAGAGAAAGGGATAGCAATCTATCGAGTGAAAATGCAAGAATGATCGTTAGAGAGAAAGGGATAGCAATCTATCGAGTGAAAATGCAAGAATGATCGTTAGAGAGAAAGGGATAGCAATCTATCGAGTGAAAATGCAAGAATGATCGTTAGAGAGAAAGGGATAGCAATCTATCGAGTGAAAATGCAAGAATGATCGTTAGAGAGAAAGGGATAGCAATCTATCGAGTGAAAATGCAAGAATGATCGTTAGAGAGAAAGGGATAGCAATCTATCGAGTGAAAATGCAAGAATGATCGTTAGAGAGAAAGGGATAGCAATCTATCGAGTGAAAATGCAAGAATGATCGTTAGAGAGAAAGGGATAGCAATCTATCGAGTGAAAATGCAAGAATGATCGTTAGAGAGAAAGGGATAGCAATCTATCGAGTGAAAATGCAAGAATGATCGTTAGAGAGAAAGGGATAGCAATCTATCGAGTGAAAATGCAAGAATGATCGTTAGAGAGAAAGGGATAGCAATCTATCGAGTGAAAATGCAAGAATGATCGTTAGAGAGAAAGGGATAGCAATCTATCGAGTGAAAATGCAAGAATGATCGTTAGAGAGAAAGGGATAGCAATCTATCGAGTGAAAATGCAAGAATGATCGTTAGAGAGAAAGGGATAGCAATCTATCGAGTGAAAATGCAAGAATGATCGTTAGAGAGAAAGGGATAGCAATCTATCGAGTGAAAATGCAAGAATGATCGTTAGAGAGAAAGGGATAGCAATCTATCGAGTGAAAATGCAAGAATGATCGTTAGAGAGAAAGGGATAGCAATCTATCGAGTGAAAATGCAAGAATGATCGTTAGAGAGAAAGGGATAGCAATCTATCGAGTGAAAATGCAAGAATGATCGTTAGAGAGAAAGGGATAGCAATCTATCGAGTGAAAATGCAAGAATGATCGTTAGAGAGAAAGGGATAGCAATCTATCGAGTGAAAATGCAAGAATGATCGTTAGAGAGAAAGGGATAGCAATCTATCGAGTGAAAATGCAAGAATGATCGTTAGAGAGAAAGGGATAGCAATCTATCGAGTGAAAATGCAAGAATGATCGTTAGAGAGAAAGGGATAGCAATCTATCGAGTGAAAATGCAAGAATGATCGTTAGAGAGAAAGGGATAGCAATCTATCGAGTGAAAATGCAAGAATGATCGTTAGAGAGAAAGGGATAGCAATCTATCGAGTGAAAATGCAAGAATGATCGTTAGAGAGAAAGGGATAGCAATCTATCGAGTGAAAATGCAAGAATGATCGTTAGAGAGAAAGGGATAGCAATCTATCGAGTGAAAATGCAAGAATGATCGTTAGAGAGAAAGGGATAGCAATCTATCGAGTGAAAATGCAAGAATGATCGTTAGAGAGAAAGGGATAGCAATCTATCGAGTGAAAATGCAAGAATGATCGTTAGAGAGAAAGGGATAGCAATCTATCGAGTGAAAATGCAAGAATGATCGTTAGAGAGAAAGGGATAGCAATCTATCGAGTGAAAATGCAAGAATGATCGTTAGAGAGAAAGGGATAGCAATCTATCGAGTGAAAATGCAAGAATGATCGTTAGAGAGAAAGGGATAGCAATCTATCGAGTGAAAATGCAAGAATGATCGTTAGAGAGAAAGGGATAGCAATCTATCGAGTGAAAATGCAAGAATGATCGTTAGAGAGAAAGGGATAGCAATCTATCGAGTGAAAATGCAAGAATGATCGTTAGAGAGAAAGGGATAGCAATCTATCGAGTGAAAATGCAAGAATGATCGTTAGAGAGAAAGGGATAGCAATCTATCGAGTGAAAATGCAAGAATGATCGTTAGAGAGAAAGGGATAGCAATCTATCGAGTGAAAATGCAAGAATGATCGTTAGAGAGAAAGGGATAGCAATCTATCGAGTGAAAATGCAAGAATGATCGTTAGAGAGAAAGGGATAGCAATCTATCGAGTGAAAATGCAAGAATGATCGTTAGAGAGAAAGGGATAGCAATCTATCGAGTGAAAATGCAAGAATGATCGTTAGAGAGAAAGGGATAGCAATCTATCGAGTGAAAATGCAAGAATGATCGTTAGAGAGAAAGGGATAGCAATCTATCGAGTGAAAATGCAAGAATGATCGTTAGAGAGAAAGGGATAGCAATCTATCGAGTGAAAATGCAAGAATGATCGTTAGAGAGAAAGGGATAGCAATCTATCGAGTGAAAATGCAAGAATGATCGTTAGAGAGAAAGGGATAGCAATCTATCGAGTGAAAATGCAAGAATGATCGTTAGAGAGAAAGGGATAGCAATCTATCGAGTGAAAATGCAAGAATGATCGTTAGAGAGAAAGGGATAGCAATCTATCGAGTGAAAATGCAAGAATGATCGTTAGAGAGAAAGGGATAGCAATCTATCGAGTGAAAATGCAAGAATGATCGTTAGAGAGAAAGGGATAGCAATCTATCGAGTGAAAATGCAAGAATGATCGTTAGAGAGAAAGGGATAGCAATCTATCGAGTGAAAATGCAAGAATGATCGTTAGAGAGAAAGGGATAGCAATCTATCGAGTGAAAATGCAAGAATGATCGTTAGAGAGAAAGGGATAGCAATCTATCGAGTGAAAATGCAAGAATGATCGTTAGAGAGAAAGGGATAGCAATCTATCGAGTGAAAATGCAAGAATGATCGTTAGAGAGAAAGGGATAGCAATCTATCGAGTGAAAATGCAAGAATGATCGTTAGAGAGAAAGGGATAGCAATCTATCGAGTGAAAATGCAAGAATGATCGTTAGAGAGAAAGGGATAGCAATCTATCGAGTGAAAATGCAAGAATGATCGTTAGAGAGAAAGGGATAGCAATCTATCGAGTGAAAATGCAAGAATGATCGTTAGAGAGAAAGGGATAGCAATCTATCGAGTGAAAATGCAAGAATGATCGTTAGAGAGAAAGGGATAGCAATCTATCGAGTGAAAATGCAAGAATGATCGTTAGAGAGAAAGGGATAGCAATCTATCGAGTGAAAATGCAAGAATGATCGTTAGAGAGAAAGGGATAGCAATCTATCGAGTGAAAATGCAAGAATGATCGTTAGAGAGAAAGGGATAGCAATCTATCGAGTGAAAATGCAAGAATGATCGTTAGAGAGAAAGGGATAGCAATCTATCGAGTGAAAATGCAAGAATGATCGTTAGAGAGAAAGGGATAGCAATCTATCGAGTGAAAATGCAAGAATGATCGTTAGAGAGAAAGGGATAGCAATCTATCGAGTGAAAATGCAAGAATGATCGTTAGAGAGAAAGGGATAGCAATCTATCGAGTGAAAATGCAAGAATGATCGTTAGAGAGAAAGGGATAGCAATCTATCGAGTGAAAATGCAAGAATGATCGTTAGAGAGAAAGGGATAGCAATCTATCGAGTGAAAATGCAAGAATGATCGTTAGAGAGAAAGGGATAGCAATCTATCGAGTGAAAATGCAAGAATGATCGTTAGAGAGAAAGGGATAGCAATCTATCGAGTGAAAATGCAAGAATGATCGTTAGAGAGAAAGGGATAGCAATCTATCGAGTGAAAATGCAAGAATGATCGTTAGAGAGAAAGGGATAGCAATCTATCGAGTGAAAATGCAAGAATGATCGTTAGAGAGAAAGGGATAGCAATCTATCGAGTGAAAATGCAAGAATGATCGTTAGAGAGAAAGGGATAGCAATCTATCGAGTGAAAATGCAAGAATGATCGTTAGAGAGAAAGGGATAGCAATCTATCGAGTGAAAATGCAAGAATGATCGTTAGAGAGAAAGGGATAGCAATCTATCGAGTGAAAATGCAAGAATGATCGTTAGAGAGAAAGGGATAGCAATCTATCGAGTGAAAATGCAAGAATGATCGTTAGAGAGAAAGGGATAGCAATCTATCGAGTGAAAATGCAAGAATGATCGTTAGAGAGAAAGGGATAGCAATCTATCGAGTGAAAATGCAAGAATGATCGTTAGAGAGAAAGGGATAGCAATCTATCGAGTGAAAATGCAAGAATGATCGTTAGAGAGAAAGGGATAGCAATCTATCGAGTGAAAATGCAAGAATGATCGTTAGAGAGAAAGGGATAGCAATCTATCGAGTGAAAATGCAAGAATGATCGTTAGAGAGAAAGGGATAGCAATCTATCGAGTGAAAATGCAAGAATGATCGTTAGAGAGAAAGGGATAGCAATCTATCGAGTGAAAATGCAAGAATGATCGTTAGAGAGAAAGGGATAGCAATCTATCGAGTGAAAATGCAAGAATGATCGTTAGAGAGAAAGGGATAGCAATCTATCGAGTGAAAATGCAAGAATGATCGTTAGAGAGAAAGGGATAGCAATCTATCGAGTGAAAATGCAAGAATGATCGTTAGAGAGAAAGGGATAGCAATCTATCGAGTGAAAATGCAAGAATGATCGTTAGAGAGAAAGGGATAGCAATCTATCGAGTGAAAATGCAAGAATGATCGTTAGAGAGAAAGGGATAGCAATCTATCGAGTGAAAATGCAAGAATGATCGTTAGAGAGAAAGGGATAGCAATCTATCGAGTGAAAATGCAAGAATGATCGTTAGAGAGAAAGGGATAGCAATCTATCGAGTGAAAATGCAAGAATGATCGTTAGAGAGAAAGGGATAGCAATCTATCGAGTGAAAATGCAAGAATGATCGTTAGAGAGAAAGGGATAGCAATCTATCGAGTGAAAATGCAAGAATGATCGTTAGAGAGAAAGGGATAGCAATCTATCGAGTGAAAATGCAAGAATGATCGTTAGAGAGAAAGGGATAGCAATCTATCGAGTGAAAATGCAAGAATGATCGTTAGAGAGAAAGGGATAGCAATCTATCGAGTGAAAATGCAAGAATGATCGTTAGAGAGAAAGGGATAGCAATCTATCGAGTGAAAATGCAAGAATGATCGTTAGAGAGAAAGNCAAAAGAAGGCTCTTCGTATATGTACTGGATCTCCGTTTTTATCTCACTCGGCTCCTTTATTTTACAAACTTAAAACCCTGAATATATTTGATATAAACACACTCCAAAGTTTACTTTTTATGTTCAAATCTGCAAATAATTTGCTTCCCCCTTCATTTTCAAACTTTTTCCAAATAAATGCATCCATTCACTCGTATCCTACCAGAAATTCCCAAAATTTTCATCTGGTCAATCCCAAACTACTAATTGCCCAAAAATCCATACGACACCATGGCCCGGATCTTTGGAACCCTTTACCTGAAAATGTTAAGTCTTCTCTCTCAATTTGTTCATTTAAATCCAAGGTCAAAACCATGCAATTATCTGAATACGCACAGTGAACTATGCCAAATTTTAATCTCCTAGTTAATGTCGTACAAACTCCACATTCATTTTCACTCTCATCTTTTTCACTCCCACCATCATCCTCATCTACATCCTTTTCATCTTCATCCTCATCTCCATCTCTTTAAGATTTCCAAAAATTATGATATTAATTCTGCGCATCAAAAAATTATACTGATCAATTATATTAGTTTTTTTTTCTCAGGGTTATCTTATTTCTTCAAGCAATTTGCTTACAAGATAATCCTTCTTCTATTATCTACATGTTATTCAGTGTACGTTGACAAATTGTCATCACAGTTTATAGTATTTTATTTAATATTTATGTTCATTTTGCGACCCTTTGTCAAAATGATACTCTTGAATCATGTTTTTTGCTGTACTTTGAAATTATGTTGTATGCAGAAGAAAAAGAAACTAAACTAAACTAAACTAAAACACTATTATTATCATCTCAATCCTTCTCATCCTGGTAATTGTCATCATCGTCTTCGTCATCATCATCATCATCATCGTCTTCGTCATCATCATTGTTGTCATCATCATTGATGTCATTATAATCATCATCCTCATATTATCATCATTATCGTCATCTTCATCATCATCACTCACAAACCTCTCCATCTTTATTTTTCTCATCCTCCTCCTCCTCATCATCATCATTATCACCATCATCATCATCACCATCACCATCATCATCATCATCATTCTAATCATCATCATCATAATCATCACCATCATAATCATCATCATCATCACATCATCATCATCAGCATACGTCGCCGTCCGTCCAGAACGTGAAGAGTTTCGACACCGTTCCTCCGGGGCAGCACCCTATGATGAGGAGCCCCAGAGCGAAGGGCATCTCGAGACCGAGGACGAATAAACGTGATCATCATCATCATCACAATTGTTCTCTCCATTATCATTCTCATTCTCATCTTGGCCATTATCGCATATCGTCATCACCATCATCCTGATCATATCACAACCATATCGCCACCATAATCATCATCACCATCATGAACATCATCATCATCATCGTCATCATCATTATTATCACCATCACCACCATGATCATCACCTTCATCATCATCATCACTATCATCATCATCATCATCATCATCATCATCATCATCATCATCATCATCATCATCATCATCATCATCATCATCATTGCCACCATCAATTGTCATTATCATCATCACTATCATCGATCATCATCACCACGACCACCATGCAGCATCATCACCACCACCACCAGCATCATCACCATCATTACCATCATCACCATCGTCAAAAACATCATCAATATCATCACCGCCATCACCGCCATCATCACCATTGTCATCATTATTATCACCATCATTATCATCATTAGCATCAATCATCATCATCATCATATCATCATCATGAACACTATTATTATCATCTGAATCCTTCTCATATCCTGGTAATTATCATCATCGTCTTCATCATCATCATCATCGTCTTCGTCATCATCATTGTTTTCGTCATCATTGATGTCATTATAATCATCATCATCATATTATCATCATCATCGTCATCTTCATCATCATCACTCACAAACCTCCCCATCATCATCACCGGTCATTGTCATCATCATCATCATGATCCATTATCATCATCATCAACATCCTCACCATGATCATCTCATCATCAACATCATTATGGCCATCATTATTTTTCTCATCCTCCTCCTCCTCATCATCATCATGCATCATCATCATGCATCATCATCATCATCGTCATCATCATAATTTTCATCATCACTCACAAACATCCCCATCATCATCACCATCATCATCATCATCATCATCATCATCATCATCATCATCATCATCACCATACATCATCATGCATCGTCATCATCATCGTCATCATCATCATCTTCATCATCACTCACAAACATCCCCATCATCATTTTCATCATCATCACCATACATCATCATATTATCATCATTATCATCGTCATCATCATCACCACCATCATATCATCATCATTACCATCATCACCATCATCATCGTCATTGTCGTCACCCACAAACCTCTCCGTTATCATTATCATTATCATTATCATCATCATCATCATCATCATCATCACCATATCATCATCATCGTCATCATCATCATTATCCTCCTCCTCATCATCATCATCATCGTACCTGAGGCATACGTCGCCGTCAGTCCAGAACGTGAATAGATTCGATACCGTTCCTCCGGGACAGCACCCGATGATGAGGAGCCCAAGAGCGAAGGGCGTCTCGAGACCGAGGACGAGGGCAGTGAGGAAACAGAAGAGGGGCATCGTCACGAACTGCGAGAGGAACCCGATGATGAAACCAACCGGGTGCCGAAACTGATCAGGGGAAAGGAATTTTAAAAATGGTAAATAAATCGTCGATGAAACAAAAAATGATATACTGTATGTCTCACTAGACCCCCTCTCCCAGCCCCTTCCCCTTATGCATTATGTTTTCCATTCGACCATTCCTTTCTTATATTTTTAAAGTCAAAATTGCCTGGAGTTACATTTTTGTATTAATTGCGTACAATGTAGATATGCTTGAGATTAGTAATACCACTTAGACGCAGTTGAATTTCTCCAAGGGTGGGAGAAGGGATTGGTCCCGGGTCAGAGATAGGGGCGTCAAATGTTTTTTTTTTCCTTTCTTTCTTTTTTGCTTGTCAGCACCCCCCCCCCCCCCCCC
>BQKZ01005773.1:13305-27949 GCA_036244855.1 Temnopleurus reevesii | reverse complement strand
TTGAGCACTATATAAATGCTGTCTCTTATACACATCTAGATGTGTATAAGAGACAGCATTTAGCCACGCCTGGAATGAATAATACACGCCATTTAATATAATTTCACTATAATATGATATGTAATAAAAAGATATGTAATTAAGTTCTCTCTTACAAATGAATATATTTTCTTCAGTCTGATTACATGGTTATAACACGATATAAACTATTTCAGTACAATTAAGTCAAACGCCAATTCAATGCGCCTCTGTAATGCTATACAATTTGCAACCTTGTGATTGTTGTGTTCCATACACGGCGTACAGAATAGTATACTAGTAAGTATACGACCTACTTTATCTTAACGAATAGTTAGTATCGTGTTTTATATAATTTTTTTACAAAATCAAGCCCATTTTTGAAGATCTAGTAGTAAATTGTCAAACAGAGAGGGCAGAAAAAATCTTCCACGATCGATTGCCCAACAAACACAATAATAACTTTCCGGTTTGGGGGGGGGGGGGGGGGGGGGGCTTAGATGTGACCAAGCAAACGCCCAATACCCAGATCAAGATTGATGAAAATAACCCCATCTACAGCCCACCGGCTGCTAAAGACATGAAAGATGTAATACTGCAAACAATTTTCCAAAAAGTTGGATTAAAAATGCATAATTTCTTTTTACACACCAATTGGTTCAATCTTACCAGGGGTCACCTTATCAGGGGGTAAGTAACATTTTTTTTTCTATCTTTGAGAGAAATTTTGAGAACTAATATTTAATTGGGAGAGAGATGGTGAAAAATACTGTCAAAACTCAAAAGATGGTCTCATTCACACATCACAAACAGGGGAAGTGGGGACTCCCCTTAGAAATAAAAGAGATACATGTAAATTGGAAAAGTGTAAGGACAATTTTCTTTTCTTTTTGCACGGCTCATGAACGGAAGGTCTTTTTAAAACAGCTATACTGAAAGATTACTCTTTGATAACAATAATTCTGACTTTTACAAATTTATTCAAATCGTTAAAATATTCAAATTCTCCACATAAAAAGCAGTCCCCATATTCTCTCTCATTACAATTTTTTCTGTAAATTCATCACACATGATAAAGTACAGATACAGATATTGATTTAGGTTGTAAACAAAACTAGAATTTACTAAACACTGGTTGCCCCCCCCCCCAAAAAAAAAATGGGTTTGGATGCCCAGGAATGACATTTTTCATAAATTGTCTAGGTTGGCCAGAATTTCTTTTTCATTTATAAATATTTTTTGTTAATTTTTTTGGAACAGATTGTTGAACAGATTACAATGGAGTGACCAGCGTTAAAATTACTGACAATGACTTTTCGGGTCCTATTTCACATGGTTACCCGTGTTCATAATTATCTTGGACAAAAAAAACTAAAAATGTGCCATGACCAGATGCTAAGATCAGGAAAGAAAACAATTTTTGAGGATTCCATGCAACAAATTTGCACATTCACAAGAAAAATATCCTAGCAAGAATACAAAGGAATGTGGCAGAACTCAACACAAGACTTTTGGCAAAATAAACTCCCCTGAAATGATTAACTACTTTGATTTCAAATAGTTTAAACATAAATAGTATTTTCATGCCCTAAAGTAAAGGAATCACACAAACCTTTTAAATATTATTCAAAGTCACTCATAAATTGTACATTTAATGATTGTCAAACTTTTCCACTGACATATTCAGATACACAAAATCGCTGTCTACATTTATTTTTTTTTAATCCATTCAATAAAAAACAATATGATCATCAAATATTGTCCTGCTTTGTTATAATACACTTTGGAAATCATCAAATCTTATATTTTTAAAAACTTAATAAAAATCTAAGAGAATGTCTCAGTTTACACAGAAGTGCCAATTGTTCCAGAATATGCTTGAGAAGAAATTAAAATGTGTATAAACAAAACAGCTGAATGAAAGTTAGAGAAACATGACATGCTCTCAGCCATTTACTTGTGATGAAAAGCCTGAATTCATGTGAAAATACACCTCATGCATATTCTGAAATGGTTGCCATCTCTGCTTAAATGCTACAATTGTCAAAAGTTAATAAAAAAAAAAAAAATCATGTTTCAATTATCTGTAGTCCACTTAAAAATACACGTATTGCCTTTATCAATTTATAACATGATTATCTGCACAGTCATGGCTTAAATTCCACAGACATTGGTGTGATATGTGTGAATAAAGAAGAATAAGATTAACAAACTGCGAAAATTTGGGCAAAACCGGATAATCCATTTTTATTTACACCTGTGATGGGCAACATTGAACAGGAAATCTGCATTCTCTTTGTACACGAATTTCATACAAAATGGATCAATATCATAGTTAAAATGAAGATACATGATAATTCTTTTTGAAACTGCTTGCATAAATGATAAGGAGGTGACGTGGTGTAGTGGTTCCTTTCAACCTGAGGGTTGTAGGTTCAAATCCCACTCATGGCGTCAATTTCCTTCAGCAAGAAATTTATCCACATTGTGCTGCACTTAACCCAGGTGAGGTGAATGGGTACCGGTAGGAAGAAATTGAATGCAGCGAGCGCCGAATGGTAGCCATGCTATAGCTGGGTAATAATGCACACAGCGCTTAAATACACTTCGTATTGAGCACTATATAAATGTTGTGTATTATTATTATTATTATTATTATTATTATTATTATGACATTATATTCAAACCAAAAAATAACATTTTGTCAACCTTTCTTGAAAAAAGAAGAATGTGGAGTCAAAACATTCGAGACAATGATGCCATCACGTATAATGTCAAAGTTGCCAACTCAAAGATGCCCATTAATTGTGGAAATGAAAAAAAATTGTAATATTCCTAACTTTTTAATGGATATTCCATTTTTTGTTCGAATTTTCAGTTCGTTCATCTTATCTTTCTTCATTGATTGACAAGAAATCAATGGCTGGGGGAAATTCCCCTTTAGAGGTAGAAAACTACATTTGCACACATTACGGTTATGCTTACAACTTGTTGTGTACCTCGGATATGCCAAAATAATAACCTCTATGAAGTATTTTGGTCGAATGTAGTCCAGAACGTTTAATTCAAATAAAAATCTATTCTATCAGAATTCAACTTGACACCAGCGGTATCGCGATACTCCTAGCGCATTACCACCGTTTTGAATTTGAACGCACGGTGAGATAATTGGCCAGCTGCAGAAGTCAAGTATTGTTAAAATAACTTGAAATACATCTATTATAGCCATCTTTGAGTTTCCTTGATTGGCGATAAATCATGGTCATATATATATAATATCCTCTATCATAACACTAAATTCTTGGAATGTCAGATTATTGGTTGGCAAAAGTAGTATTCTATCTTTAATATGAAAAGCTTCATATTGCATCACTGGTACAATACTGAAATAGAAGAAACTGACCTCTTATGTCATGAACCTGAGGATTATCACATCACCATTTCAGCATGAAATAAAAGCATTGTTAATATTATTGCGTTAATTTAACAACAATCTATAAGTATATACAGTCAAACCTGCTTTTGGGACCACCTGTATAGAAATACAACCTGTCCATCAAAAACAACTTTCTTGACTTTCTTGTCACTACAGACAGCAGGGCTCGAATTGGCCAAAGGCAACTCAAGGTAATTGCCTTGGATGCTCTCTTTGCTTGCCGTGGTGCCTTTTTGGGATTTCCTATAGCTCTCTATTGTTTTGTCCAGAGNCCCCCCCCCCCCCTAGTTTTTTGCGCGCCTGTTTTGGATTTCCTATAGTTCTCTATTTTTTTGTCTGGAGTAGAAAGTGCTCTTCATCAAAATTCCCTTGAATATGATGCCCTGACGAAATCCTATTTCAAACCCTGAGACAGGTTTTGACTGCATGCTGAACTAAATGTTTCATCAACATCATGGCTCCGCACAAAAATACTACCTATTATATTACCTATTACTACATGTACAGTCAACTCTGCCTGAGTCAAACTTGTCTAAAGGCCCGCACACACCAAAGACGGCACGGTAGCACGACACGACATTTACTCAACATCTCCCCTGTGATTGGTCAATTGTTAAACATCCTTTGCGCGGAGGAGCGCACTGGCCAATAACAACCAAGATAGCGCGTAAATACCGTGCCGTTATGCTGTGCCGTGTTTGTTGTGCTGGGCTCTTAATCACTACTTAAATCTCCAATTGAGCTGATTTCTTTTTGAAAATATTCCTTTAGCATTCTCTACAAATTTGTTTAAAAAAAATTCATTATCGAAATAAATTTCTTATGTATTTCTTTGTTTTTTACCTTTTGTTTTTGTTGGTTTTTTTACTGATATTTGTTGCAGACATTATTTGAGGCAAAATGCTGCAAAAATAAATTAATTTGAGCCATTAAAAGTAAAAATATTCAAGTTTTTATGATATTTGAGTGAAAACACAATTTGCATTGACTTTGTACACAAAATTTTTTTCAAATGGGCGTGGCACGAAAACAGTGTGCGCGGGCGCGGCGAATTTGGTCTCAAAAGTTGCGCGATACTTGAAAGAAAAAAGTCATGACGCCTGATTAGGGTTAAGGGGGTATTGCTCAAAATCAACTACAAATCGACTGCAACTTTGCAAATTGTAACGCGCATTTAACCAGACGCATATGAAACAATGGTTTTGATTGGCACGTTCCGATCAACTGCAACTTGCGATCAATTGCAACTTCTGAGCAACACCCCCTAAGTCAAATAAATGCCTGTTTAAGTCGATGTGATTTTCTGTAATAAATGATACAAAGCCTCTTCTTAGTCGAAATTCTCATAAGTCGAACAGAGTTTTGTGGTCCAATGACATTCAACTTTAGGCAGAGTTGCCCGAATCTCACAAATGCTTATTTTGTAAGAAGGCTTGTATCATATGTAAAGCCTGCACTGGCTTTTCCTGGGGCACCATATGCCCCGCCCCCTTGATCGTCACGAGCGAGAGCCCTTCAAACTCCTTCACGAATCCCGCGATCTGTCCGTCGACTTTCCACGGCGCCCTGTCAGCCGTCTTTTTGAGGTTGAGCGACTCGACGAACCACTCATCCCCCAGGAAGTTGCACGCCATGTCGGTGTCACCGTTGTATACCATGCCGCGATATTTGGCGAGAAGCGTCTTGTATACATTGTACATCGTGGCGTAGATTGTCGTGTATGGAAGAGCACTGTGGCAGAAAATATGCAGGCATTTCTGAGTTAGTACACATGCATAAACATGATAATATAATTTCTATAGGTTACAGACCTTTCATAATCTCTTGCAGAACTCTTTATTTTTTTGATATGACCAAATTTGAGTTCAGGCTACTTTTGATTAAGAATCTTTCAACATTATCATGTTTTAAATAACAAAAAGCTTTGAAGAGTCATACTGCGTGAGTGAGCTCAGGACACTTTTGCCACTTGACAAAAAGAATTCTCCTAAAAAATCTGGAAGCATTCATTTGAAAATTCATAAAAATCAACATCAGTTTTTCAAAGTTTATCTTCCTACACAACCATTTCCGTCTTATATCGATATGACGAGAAACATATATCAAATAAAACTTGAAGCCGAATTGTCTCACCTGCAAATTTCCCAAGCTGGCGCGACATCGGCAATGTGGAGAGCTTTGCGGACCTCAGGGAGATTCAAGTAAGCAGTCACTCCAGTCACATTGATGCAGGGCGGTACAAGACTTAGATTACTCTTGGATAGTCTGGCTGACAAGGGCTAAGATAAAACGACAAATTAAAGACATTATTGCTTGAAGGTTTCACTCGTGAATGAATAATGAGAAGGCTTCACAGTGCAATAGTTTAATATCTTTCTTGGAAATGTGAGTGGTCGTGAAAAGGACCTACCCACTCTCGACGTTTCGCTGAGCATGTTCACATCATTTTCAAGAGAACGAGTAAAGTCAGGATTGAGAGGCTTAATAATAATAGTAATAATACACAAAATTTATATAGCGCTTGATTAAAAAAAAAGGTTCAAAGGCTTATTTATTGACCTCTGGAGGATCCAAATGCAGTGCATGTTTTCTGGCGGGGAAATCAATGGGCTCTCACAGGTCAATTAGGCAGATTGTACTGAGGAGCCTCCTTCTCATCATTAAAAAAAGACATTGTCACACATTAATAATTTCTTATTTCAAAATCTATCAAATCAAGCAGTCTGACCTATGTTACATTCAGACTGATGAAAAAACAAAACAGAATGCAAAAAAAGTAGGAAGTTCTATATGCACAATCAAGATATCTATGAAAATTGAATAAAGCTTTCACTGTCAGTTTATTACTGTACAGTGTGCCTATGTAAGTGATATGTTAAGTTTACCTTTTTTTAAGCACTGAACGTTGATTTTGACGCCTGATATTTTTACAGGTTAGTTTACATGCTGTACACCATCAACCATTTTAGATAGCATTTAGAATTAGGCAGTTGAGATTTTTTTTAAACAAAAACAATGTTGAAAATTATCTTTAGGAAACTTCAATGAAATAGGGAAAGCAGAGGGGGAAAAAAGGAGGAGAAGAAGAAGACGAAGGTGTAGAAGAAAAGGAGAACAAGGGGAGGAAGAAGAGGAGAACAGGAGAAACGAACAAGAAGAGAAAAGCTGAAATTTCATTTCGGTCAGAAGAACCAGTAGAAGAAGGGGAAGAAAAGGAAGAAAAGGAAGAAAGAGAAGAAAAAGAAGAAGAAGAAACAGAAAAAGAAGAACAAGGAGAAGAAGAAGAAAAAGAAGGAAAAAAAAAGAAGAAGAAAAGGGAGAAGAAGAAAAGGAGACAGAGAACAAGGGAAGGAAGAAGAGGAGAACAGGAGAAACAAACAAGAAGAGAAAACTAAGAAGGACAGTGATGGAAAAGCAGAGTAGTATAAAAAGGAAAAAAGGAAAAAGAAAGAGGAGATAGATGTCACAGAAAAAGAAGGAGAATGTAAAACAAACAAAAAAGAATGAAAATATGGAGAAGAAGAAAGAGGAAATAGATGAGAAGATATAGAAAAAAAGGAGAATATGAAAAACATCTTTGAAAAAGAATGAAAGATACGTAGGACTAGAAAGGGAAGAAAATAAAAGATATGGAATTTAGCCAAGTAAAAAAATTGGTAAGTTGGCAATACCTTGTAATATTTTGGTGGTTCTGTCGGTACATAGCCGAGCACATGACTCATATCAAATTGATATCTTGTCAACAGAGGGCTCTTCATCGATGACGGCCCATTGTAACAGTCCATGTAGAGAGAATAGGTGTTAAGTCCGATGTTGTAGACAACGTTGAGGGCTTCACTGACCTGAAATATAAACAAAATCATTAGATGATATTTCTATAACATGCATGCAAACATGAAATAAAAATCCTCAATCACTCCATGGTTGCGTGGAAATGCCACTGATAGGGGATATAATACTGACAAAAAGTATATGGTGGAGGTTCATAAAGAGAAACATAATATTAAACTCGATACATTGTACCTCTCTCTTCGTACACATTGAAGTTATATTTTTTTTCAATTTGATTCCAAATAAGTAATAATTATTACTTCTTTTCTTTGCTGTTACAGTGATACATCAATAGAGCAATTTTACAGATGTCACTATACATCAATTTGGAAAGAGGTGGTGATTCACATATCTAATCACTTTGTGCACTTCAGTGAGATCTTTCACATAATACTACTGTGCATGCGTCTTTCATTAAAAAAGTGGAATAAAATACTGTTACGTTCAAAGTTTGTTTGAATAAAGTCAACCCAGATATTGCTTATTTATTGCAAAAGAGAGAAAACACTGTGCCGTAGCACACAATCTCACATGCAAAATAAATGGGGATTCACACTCCCCATACAAATCACTGGAAATGTCATTCACTTTGCCCTATTATTTACTGTATGGCGGGATAAATTTGCGGTGTTCATTTTTTTCGGTTGGTTAGTGCATTAACATTTTCCCCGAGTACTATCCCATGTGAAAAAAATATGATCTCCTGACCTAACTAATACAGATTATTCAAGAAACAGAAAGTGATAACTGCTAAAAGAGGAGCCTTTTTTAATGCCAAACAAGTATAAAGAATAATCACAGTATATTCTGGACATTATGATTATGATAAATAGGCTACATAAACATGAGATTGAAACATTGAAAGCGATATGGTACCATCTCAAAATGCAATGTGTGAAGGACTGCACATGCTACCTTTTCGTACAAATTCGTAAGGATTATTCTCGCGGTTAGCCATTTCACCGCGATAAGTGCGAAAATGAAACCCCCAGGAAAGAAAAGCCACTATGCAGTACTCCGCTGGTTGTCAATTTCGCTAGCGTTCCTAGGATTAACGGTTCGTTTGCTTTTGGATGCAGAATTCAAACTAAAAAAGCCAGAATGCATGAGGGAATCATCTCCCAAATTTTGTACACATTTATTATGGAGCTTTCGATTTCATTCCTTACAGTCGACCGGAAGTAGGATATCATAGTTTTATGCGTCTTCTTATTGTTACATGTGCAACTACCTGTGACATAACAATGAGCAGACGTGCAAAATTATGACGTGTACTACTTCCGGTCGATGTGCCTTTTTCGGTCACTGCTACCTCAATATTTCTTGCGAGAAGTCTGAAACGCGAAAAGCTCGCATCGTAATTTTTTGTGACTTTTTTGTTTCAAGTCTCGAGTAACTTTCGAGACCAAATTTGCGATGACCGGGTATGCGGTTCCAGTGTTACACGCATTCAAAAAATAAATGGTTAAAATAGCCCAATGGTATTAGGGTTTATGATAGTACTTACAAGTGTTCGGCAGGCTGGGATGGTTGATTGAGAGAAAACACAGTATGTTCCAACACAACACTTGGAATTCAAGCTCTTCCAGAGACTAAAGAGAACAGAGAGAATTTGACAATAAATTGATTGGTTGAACGCCTTTTACTTAAACTGATAGGTCAGTTTTGGGAGACATATGGCGCTTCAGATTTGTAACTACTTTGTAAAAGTATTACCATAATGCAGTTTTCCAACAGCAAATTAGGACATGTTCATATTTTGTTTGAATGAAATTGACCAAGAAATGGCTTAATTATAGCGAAATAATAACACAACATGTTTCAGGTACAAAATGAATACAAACTACATGTAACGGCCGCACACAATACCACCGGTCACTCCACCAATCCCACCCCGGTCTGCCCCTGTGCGAATTATTTAGCGCACCATCGGAATAATGGCTGATTGGCATTTTCGAAGTAAAATACGCCAGAATATATGCAAAAATCATCTCCTAATTTCGTATATTTAGGCATGTAAAGTAATTTGTGAAAACATCAGTTTGATTCACATCAATTTCTGCATCCCAACCATTACCGATCTAAAGCTAATATCATAGTGAGTACTTGCAAGTGAAATCAATTTGGAAAATATTGATGTTACTTGGTAAATCCATAATGGAAGACTAGATATCTTTTAATACTAAATCACAGCTCATATTTTTTTGTAATATTATGCGGTACATAAATAGGAGCGAGGGTAAAATCATGCAAACCTGCCAACTTAAATTTGGACTCCAAACTTTTCAAGTCGTTTAATATTTCATAGAGGTGTATATGAAAATTTTAAAAAAGTAAATAATTACAAACAGAGCAACATTACGAATGCACATGTCTCCTGCAAGAAATTTTTGCATTAAGTTTTGGTGGTTCTGAAAAACAAAGTGTTCAAGATTTTTTTTTTACTGCGATACAAAAAGGCACACCAGAAACACTGTTAATTCCAGTGCATTTTTCTTTCCTCATTGATGCTATCTATGAAGTAAAAATCTTGCTTTGATTAAAAGCAGAAACATTAGATGAACAGATCAAACAAAATTTAAAGTAAATCCGGCAAGAAATAAGACAGTTATGAATATTTGAATGATAATGATTGAATGGTGGTTTTCATAAATGACTGTACTGCATTCGTCAAAACATGTGACTTTTGGTCACATGTACACGTCATGCATTTCCTGTCTGTAAACTTATTGTAACTTATTGCTATTATCATTTTCATTCAATATTAAAAAAGGTCGGATCAATAAATGTATCTATATCCATGTATATATTGACGAAAAAAGTTTTTTTTTTGTGTGTGTTAAACATTGAAAAAGGGGGGTTTTAAAACAATAAAATATAATAAACTGCTCACAGAAAAGTGCATGACATACATCATATCACGTGATCCGGCATTGCCAATAAGCATGATAAACAACTGTTGAGTCATAAAGTTGAAATATTCATAACTTTCTTATTCATTGTCCAATTTGCTTCAAACTTTTTTAATCTGTTCGCCTGATTACCCAGTCTTTGACAAACGTGTGTCTTTGGAGACAGGCGGAAGTTTAATGGGTTGTGAATAACCAATGATGTCCAAAGATGTTGATACCACCTAATGATGCGTAATAAGAGGAGACCAATTTTGGTCGGCAGGTATGTAAAATGTATGTTCAGTCATAATTTGTTAATAATAATGATGATAACATACAACATTTAAACACACCATCTCTCTAGTCACCTATCGTATTTAGAGGCACGAGACAAATTATCTAACAATACTACACGGCCATAGCATTAGCTGCCAAGAGGGTGCTTTTTGCATTTAAAGAAATTACAGCCACTAGCCATTTACATAACCTGGGTTGAGTTCAGCACAGTGTGGATGAATTTCTTGCTAAAGGAAATGAATGCCATGGACGGGATTTGAACTACAGACCCTCTAGTTGAGAGATAGGAGTCAGAACCACTACACCATTTTATTGACGCTTTATTTGACTAAGGGGGTGTTGTTCAAAATCAACTGCAAATCAACAGCAACTTTGCAAATTGTAAAGCGCATTCTCACGGTATGCACATATAACAAGATACGCATGAAACAATGATTTTGATTGGCACGTTCCGATCAACTGCGACTTGCGATCAATCGAAACTTTTGATCAACACCCCCAAAGTATACTTACTCAAGGCCTATGAGCCCGTGGTAGTATGCAAAATAGACCAGAGAATCGGAATTTGTGGTGAAATTGGTGATTCCATTCCCAACTGCAAAACCCTGAAAAAGAGAAGCAAAATAGAAATACAAGAGGGCAATTTAAAAACTCAATCTAAAATGGACTTTATCATAAAATACACATACCAGTAGTCAAAATGTATGCTTCTGTCATTGAAGGATAAGAAAAGTATTCAATATTCAAATGATAATATTTTGTAAATAGAGATTTTGTCAAACTATTTTGCACTATATATATTAATAGTATTATCATTAATCTAAATTCTAATTAGTTAATTCCTTACTAAATGTTTAAAACAAAAGTAGTAAATCTATTTCTTAAATCATCACAGTCACAAGTTTTAATGTTTGTTTACAAGTTTCTCATTTTACACATGGTGAAGAGAAGGAGGGGGGGGGGTCTCATTACCTTCATATTCATTGAGGCATTGCCCTGTAGAATGCGAAGCGAGAGGGTTGGCACATAAATGCCTCCATAGCCCTCTCCTGTCACATAGAAGTCGTTGGAAGCGAACTTATTTTTTTTTAAACTTTGTAGGGCTAGGTAATTATCCATTAAATTCTTTACTCGATATTTTGTTAAAATCTGGTAAAGATAGTTCTGAAATCACCACAGTCACCAAATACCTTTTAACAAGTTTTTACAAGTTTTGTCCGTAACTCAATTTGAACTCAATGGTGAACAAATAAGAGTCTCTTCATACCTTCATATTAATTGAGGCATTGCCCTGTAGTATGCGAAGTGAGAGGGTTGGTACATAGATTCCTCCATAGCTCTCTCCAGTCACATAGAAGTCGTTTGAAGCGTACTCTGGGAATTTCTTGAAGAAACTCTGCAAGGCTAGGTAATTACCCATTGATACCTAGAAGGAGAAGAAATGAACATCAATACTTTAAAATGGGGCAAACAAGAACGATGGGGCAAAACTGGAAGAAATAAATTAAAGGGTTTCAGAGGTAAAAAAAAACATAATTTGAATATTATTTAAGTGCATGAATGTAAATCAAAATAATTTTATCCGACACGGTATGAATGACTAGTTAGGGAGTTTAATAGAAGAATAAAGGACATATACATGTAAGAAGGACAAAACACAGTGAGATAAATCTTTAGAAATTTTTCAGAAAACAGTGCAGAACCTAGTAATTGAACATCGATACCTAAAAGGGGAGAATCATTTATGCAGTTTATNAAACATAAAGGAGGCCTGAGGCCGGCCCAACTTTCGGACCACCTTTGGAGGTAGTCTGACGCCGGCCTCAGGCCGGCCTCAGGCCTCCAATTTTCCGGTGTAAACAGAAGGAGGCCTCAGGCCTCCAATTTTCCGGTGTAAACAGAAGGAGGCCTCAGGCCTCCAATTTTGCATGATTTAATTGACATGAAAAGCCGGGAAATATAGGGATAGACAGAAAATTAGGATAGAATAAGCGATAAACAAAGAATAACATAAGGATAGACAGAAAATGAAAATAGAATAAGCGATGAACAAAGAATAACATAAGGATAGACAGAAAATGAAGATATGAAGCGATAAACAAAGAATAACATATATATAAGGATAGACAGAAAATGAAGATAGAATAAGCGATAAACAAAGTATAACATAAGGATAGACAGAAAATGAAGATAGAATAAGCGAAAAACAAAGAATAACATAAAGATAGACAGAAAATGAAGATAGAATAAGCGATACACAAAGAATAACATAAGGATATTCAGAAAATGAAGATAGAATAAGTGATAAACAAAGAATAACATAAGGATATACAGAAAATGAGGATAGAATAAATAAAAAACAAAGGATAAAATGATAGACAGAAAATGAAGATAGAATAAATGAAAAACAAAGGATAATAATATGATAGACAGAAAATAAAGATAGAATAAGCAATAAACAATGAATAATATTAAAAGGATAGACAGAAAATGAAGAAAGAATACGCGATACACAAAGAATAACATAACCTTATTCAGAAAATGAAGATAGAATGAGCGATAAACAAAGAATAACATAAGGATATACAGAAAATGAGGATAGAATAAATAAAAAACAAAGGATAATAAAAAAATAGACAGAAAATGAAGATGAAAAACAAAGGATAATAATATGATAGACAGAAAATAAAGATAGAATAAGCGATGAACAATGAATAAAAAATGATAGACAGAAAATGAAGAGAGAATATACGATAAACAAAGAATAACATAAGGATAGACAGAAAATGAAGATAGAATAAATGGAAAACAATCGATAACATAAAGATAGACGTGCTGAGCGAGGATAGAATAAATGAAGTCAATGTATAACCTATAAGGATAGGAGTAACAGAAAAAAGGTCGAAAAATCGAAAATGAAAGATGACATAGGGAAAACAAAAGAAAAGAAATGGAAACAATGAGAAGAGAATGAAGTGCGGAGAAGGAACAAGAATACAAAACAGGTGGATAATGATGTAATAAAAGGAGGCCTAATTGCCGGCCCAATTCTTGGTGTAAACATACAAAATTGCGGTACTCGGGCCGGCCTAACTTGAAGGCTCGAGGCCGGCCTCGGGCCTCCTTTCTGGTGTAAATGGGGTGTAAGTCTCATTTTCCTTATCAATTGTGTGAAAATTTCGGCTCAAAATGAATTTTAAAAATATGAAAGAAACCGACACTTAAAAAAAAAAGGTATTGGAGGGCAACCAATTTTGTTTGCGTCATTCTGTCAACCACCTCCTGCACAAATCAGAATTGAATATGAAACTGGCTTGTGGTTTCTATTTCGTGTGAATTAATAAGGAAGTTTTTATCATGAAATCTGATAAAGTTACAAAGATGTGTTAAATGAAACTTCCTTGCAGTTTCTATACCATGTTGTAGAATCATTAAACAAGGAAGTTTGGTCTGATAAATCTTTTATCTCAGAGAAGTTCAAACCAGGGCTGCATGGTACCACGATACATGGAAATTTCATGATATTAAAATGCTATTGAATATATATATATGATTTTGTTAAATCCGATACAATGTCTAAAAAAAAAAAACACACACTACAAATATGATGTGACTTTCGTCTTTGATAGCTTTGAGCATGATAGGAAAATCAAAGTGAATTACTTTGATAAAGATGACATTGCATCACCACAATCTTCTATCCTGATAATAAATTGTTTTCACTCCAAAAAAACTGAAAATACGACGAGTGGGCAGAAAGTTTACATCATCCAACATGTACTCATGGGAATTCAAATAACATAAAATGTTAATGGATAAAACGTAAAGGTCAAAACAGTAAAAGGAACAATAAAATTGTGTTGACACAAATTGATCAATTCTTGTGGTATCTACATCCTCAAAATTCTTGACACAAACTAGTATTAAATGATTAATTAATCAATTTATTCAACCATTCTGCATTTATCTTACTTTTTAAAGCCCATGTATAGTTTTGGTAAAGATTCAAGAAATGTGAATTTTGAGGATATATACCATGACATATAGTTTCTATACACATTTCAAGAGCATAGCATATTTTTCTACGAGCGAATTCTTTTGAAAATTTGAATTTGACCGTTAAATCGTATTTAGCGCCCTCTCTTGGTTATAACAATATTTTGCTTCTTAT
>BQKZ01005771.1:12831-32290 GCA_036244855.1 Temnopleurus reevesii | reverse complement strand
GATCGCCGCTACGCGGCTCGGACATCGCCGCTTCGCGGTTCGTGGACGATGCTCCGCATCGTCGTTGGCTCAAACCCCCCCCTTGGAAAAAAGCTAGATCCGCCCCTGTTTAACTACTTTTTCTTGATTTTTATTTTTTTTTGTTCCAAAAGATTTTTTCCATATCGCCCTCTCGAGCTCCGTAGTAAGTATCGCGATATCCGGTTGTCTGCTATCGATATCGGAGATATCGTTGGTACAGACGCCGCGCCAAGCCCAAGAAAAGAAATAAAAATACTTGAATAGTTCATCATTTTCATGATGGGGTGTTGTTTTTCAGGAGATGCTGGTAAGCCAGCTGAGCAAGAAGAGCCGGCTCCTCAATTCAGTTGGTATGTTGACTCTTATTTCTTTTTAAATCTTCAAGAAATGACGTTACAATCTATTGGCTGAACGGTGGGATTGGGCTTGACCATTTTCCCCGACTCGCTGTAGGCGGCTGGGGCCGGGTGCGGATCAAGCCCAGGCACCGCACGGCTAGGTAGTTGCTGGCTCGGAGCCTAAAGTCTAAACTACCGTATGGGCACCAGTTTCCGGCCGCTTAAGCAGTTTTGCTCTTCCACAAGTGACAAGATCCAGCATTTCAAGTTTATTTTCAGATCATAATGTAGCCGAAATTCTGGGCTTTAAATTGATGTGCATAAATGAATCATGGCGCCCGTATATTTGCGCAGCAATCGGCGATCGCCAAGCGACATGGGGCGGGTGTTTCCGGCCGCCTGCCTGGTGATTTGAGCCTCCATAGGGATTGTGTTGAAGCGTACGTGCGCTTATTTGGGCGCGCATTTAACCTAAGTGCGCGCCATGTGCGCGCCATAGACAAACTGCATGAGGCTTGGTGGCCGGTTATACCAGGATGGCCGGAAAGTGGTAGGCTACCCATACGGTACGTTTGATGGTAAGACTTCCTTATGTGGCTCTAGTCGGGAAAAACATGGGGCTCTCCAAACATGGCTTGGCTACCATCCGCACACGCTATATCAATTTGCTCACAAACCATTGGGGGCAATCCCAGAGAATAGCGACCAGATTGCGTGCGCGCGCGCCATGTAAAAATCGCCAACATCGGCGGCAGAAGTCCAAAATACACACAAGTGACACAGGTAATCATCCATAATATAAGTCCAAAAGCGACCTTTATTACATTGTATAAACAGAATAATGGTTTTAAATGTTATTTTTTTTCCCCTCCTTCCATATTTCATGAAAATTTGTCGAAAATTTAATTGATTTTGACGTTAAAAAGTGTTAACTTGAGCCAACTTTACAAATGTTTGTTGGTGGAATCTGGTGCAAAAATCATCGCTGACGCACCATCGCACGCTTCCATAGGATTGTACACAAATTGAATACATCGCGCGCGCCTGGTCGCTATTCTCCGGGTTTGCCCCATTGGGCTCTTTGGCAGTGCGTTGGCGATGTTTTTTTTTTTAATTTTGCACCAGATTCAACCAAGTTGGAAAAGGGTAAATTAGATTTCATTTTAATGTGATCTTGATAGAGTAGTCGAATGGTCCTACTCCAAGGATTGGCAGTTACAGTTTAACTACAGCAAGTGTAAGGCCGTTCATCTTGGTCATGGTGAAAAGACGTCTGATTACCATATAGATTTTGAATGCTGGGGGTTTTCAGCCACTTCTGATCTAACGTTAGATCTGATAAATTGCTTCTGTTTCTCCACGTAGCTCTCATCTTTATTTCATTTCCTCTTTGTTTGTAGGGAGAAGCGAGAGAAGCTCGACATCGCAGACTTCACTTTCGCTGACAAGAAGGGCGAAGAACTTGGTAGAGTTCCTGGGAAGATCAATGGACAGAGATTCATTCTCAAAAATTGCGAGGTAATCATCAAATATACCATGCACTGAGAAGTTCTAGTTGAAATTATGGATTGAGAGGTGACTGGCATGATCACCATTTTCTGAGGGGCGCAGCCCTGAAGCAAATAGTCACTATGCCGGTTACCGAAGAATCCATAATTTCATATAGAGCTAAGGTATATTTGATTTTTATATCCTACACAAGTAAACCGAGATAATAGTCAAATTTATATCCTACTTATAATCTGTCGATGAAATGAATTCCTCCAAATCATCATCATCTACGAGATTAAATATAGATTCATCGTCGTTTATTCCTCTGCAGCCACTGTTGTTTATATTTCGACAGCCATTGATCTTGATATCGCGGTATCGATGTCTGAATATCCAGTTATCGTAAAAGATGACGTCAGAATATTGACATATATCCTAAACTATTCCGAGGTATTTAAGCAAATGACATCACGCTATATCCAATTTATTTCATGGTGAAAATATTTGTAATCCCATTACCAATGACGATGGATACAATCTTATAAGTAGGATATAAATGGCTTAATTATGAGATTCTGTGTGACATTGGGATATTGATTAATGTACTTGCCTTGTTGGTAAGTGCATTATCTTTCACTTGTACAAAGAAACGCAAATAGCGTCATTTCTTTTTGTTTTAAAAGCACACATTTTTTTTGTTACTAAGCTTGGGGGGGGGGAGGGTTTGCTCTTGCATAGTTTCAAGCACCCTCTGAAATTTGAAAATCACCTGGGGTGCAAATTATTTTCAAATCAACCGCATATTGTTGAATTAAAAAAACAAAGAGTGGAGCTGAATAATCATTATCTGATAAATTGCATTTCAAGCCTCGGCAATGTCTCACAGTGGGTCATTACTTTTAAATGTCCAGTGAATATGAATCTTGGGTTTGGAGAGGTTCATTGTGGTGAATAATGATCAACAAAAGTAAATTTTCTCAAAATGCCCAAATGTAAGTTACGTGGAGATATTGTGACGTTTCAACTGATTGTCTTTATTGGACAATGAGCGAAGACAAATGGTTTAGCAGTTGAAAAGTCACCTCTCTACGTTTAGTTTGCCTTAATATATTGTGAGTCAACTAAAGAACTTTCTTCACTAATATACATGTTTCAGTTCTTTTGTAACTTCTATTTTTTCATTGTGTTCTGCAGGATTGCACCATTTATCTGTTTGACCACATGGCCACCATTACCATCGATGACTGCACAAACTGCAAGATATTTGTGGGTCCCAATAAGGGAAGGTAAGATACTTCCTCTCATACTGTAAAAGCCAATATTTTAGGATACATTAATTGTTATATTTTTGCAAATTCTCTGAATTTCAAACACTTTTGCACATTAGTGAGCTGCTATTTTCATGTTGTTAAAGATTGTTGTACACAAGTGTACAGGCATTTTAATGAGTGAAAGTTTTAACGAATTCATGGTCGTGAAGTTCATGAGAATAATTTTTTAAAAATTCAGTGATAATTAAAATGTTTCCACCATATTTCTATGTTATAACAAAGTTACAACTTCTTTTTCTTTTCAGTATGTTCATGAGGAACTGCAAATCCATGCAGTGTATAATAGCATGCCAACAATATAGAACAAGGGACTGTAAAGATATACCGTACTACACTGCTATTCCAAGCCACTCACAGCATTCTTATTGGCAATTACTATATTCCCATCATATTTCTATGTTATAACGAGCTTCTACTATTTTTTGTTTTCAGTGTGTTTATGAGGAACTGCAAATCCATGCAGTGTATAATAGCATGCCAACAATATAGGACAAGGGACTGCAAAGATTACCATACTACACTGCTATTCCAAGCCACTCACAGCATTCTTATTGACAATTACTATATTCCCATCATATTTCTATGTTATAACAAACTTCTGCTACTTTTTCGTTTCAGTATGTTTATGAGAAACTGCAAATCTATGCAGTGTATTATAGCCTGCCAACAATATAGGACAAGGGACTGCAAAGATATAAAGACGCTACTACACTGCGACTCCAAGCCAGTCATATCATCCTTATTAAGAATTACTTTATTCCCATCATATTTCTATGTTATAACAAAGTGCTACTACTTTTTTTCCATTTCAGTATGTTTATGAGGAACTGCAAATCCATGCAGTGTATAATAGCATGCCAACAATACAGGACAAGGGACTGCAAAGACATTAAGACGTTACTACACTGCGACTCGAAGCCCATTATAGAGTCATCGATAGGCATGCAGTTTGGTTGCTTTCAGTACTACTACCCAGAATTATATGGTGAGTATGGATCTACTGTAGCTGCTAACTAGTAGGATTTTATCCTATTTAAAGGTATAGATGCGTGATGACCGGGATGCAGAAAGTGTTGTTAAAGGAGCTGATGTATTCACAAGTTGCTTTACATGCCTACATATATCTGTGTCGGATATTAGGAGTACATTTGTGCTCGAATTGTGTGTATTTGACGACGAACACATCATTCAGCCATTATTCCTACGGAGTGCTAAGTGCTTTTCCATGGGGGAGCGTCGGCCTAAAATGGGCGGTGTGATTGGTTGTATTGTCTGCGGTGTGTGAGTTCGCATTCATTTTGTACGTGAAGCATGTTTTGCTTGGGAGATACAACTGCAGCATGTTTCTTTATTTTGCGATAATTAAGCCATTTCTAGGTTGATTTCATTCAAACAAACTATGAACATGCTCTAATTTACTATTGGAAAACTGCATTATGGTAATAATTTTACTGCAGCTCGCAAACTAGTTAAATATCTGAAGCGCCCTCCTCCCAAAACTGGTTTTTCGCTTTAATAGGAGATTCAGTGAAAATAGGACACTCATTGAGCAAAAATAGGATGTGTATGTTCTTTGAGCGAAATCTAATAGTCCGTTGAAAATTAATTAGATTTAAAACTTCCAATGATGTCCTGATGTCACTCTTCAATTCGCAACTTAGTTATTTATTTATAATTTATTTATTTGTTAAATCTTCTTCGTGCAGGGTCTTCTTTATATTAAGTCTTCTTTAAATTTGGTAGAATCTGTGATGTACTAGCGGACAACTCCATGTTTACTTTGTACATCAACACTTCAAAATCGTTAAAACAACTTAGAGTATGGGTTCTCCACAATTATTTCCTAAATTCATGCAGAAGTGATAAAGGCATGATAAACTCAACTGAATACACGGTATTTTGTTGACTTTTGTCCAAAAAAAAATGGGAAATTTGGTATACAGAATGATTGGGCAGTTGTCTGACAAAATGTCATAGATTTTGTAAAAGTTGCCAACCTCACAGATCCTAATCCCTCACAGAGCCACAAGGTTTATGAAATTGTTTGACTTTGAAAATCAAGAGCTTTCCAATAATCCAATGTCGTGAACAATGTTCACACTTTCTTCATCCCATTTTTCTCCATTCACCAGCAGCACAATTATAATTTGAGAGGATGGTTCCCCTTTAACTGTCTTTCTCCTGCTATTGTTCTCTTTTCTCAGACCAATTCAAGGCAGCTGGGCTGAAGTCTTTCAACAATACTTGGAGCAGCATACATGATTATACACCAGTCCCAGGGGAAGATAACTGGACTCTCTTGCCTCAGGTAATCTGACAATGCACCAGTGCAGTATCTATTGCAAATGTCATATGAATTTGGACATTGCATTGGGGGTTAGGCTTCTTTTTCATGTGATGTACCATGGTACGCATTATCAATATTTCTTCATCAGGAGCAGAAAAATAAGATGAAAAGAAGAAAAAAGTTTGAGAAATATCAGCCAACCAATGAGAAAGTTATGAATATATGAATATTTAGATAAATTGGCAACTGATGACATCGTACATGCACAATTGACCATTTATTACATTCATATTAAGGTATTAAAATGTTACTTTTTTTCCCCCAAAATACAATTTCTTACAACTTTAACAGTAGAATATCTTTTCTGCTCCTGTTAAAAAATATTATTTTTAGGTAGAATCTTATTATAATTTCACTATGAAGATCAAGTAACATGTGGTTAAGTTTCATGCCGTCATTTAAAAACAGCTCCCTTGTGTCTTCACTATTCATTTTGAATTTAAAATATTTTTGTTTGATTCGAGGCAACAGATCCCCTAAATCTATCATACTAAGACCAGCTGCACTTGTTTGCAGTGCAGCTGATATTGGGCTGTCCAGCCGTCTCTCTCCGATCTCTATTTTTTAACATGAACATCATTTTTCTGTCTATTGTATGTGGTCCATTTTGAACTTATGGCCTGTCTAATCTAATCATTTCCATTCAGAAATAACGCAATACATAAAGAGTTGAATTTTAAAATAGTTGGAAAGTTTCTTGCTGAGGCCCCAGTCACATAGAAGCCTGCAAGCAACATGATTCAACACGACTCTTTCTTCGGAGGCAGTTCACTGTGAACCTAACAAAGAGTCATGTTCAATGGTTTTGCTTCTGGGATTCTACGCTGTATGTGACTGGGGCATGAAATGCAAATGTAAAGAACTTGAATAAATTCAAGTTCATAATATTTCCAGATATTTCAAATTGCGTTTTGCTCTTCTCTTATTCTATAATTCCTATTTTTTAATTTCCCCAAAGTACATAAACATGGATGAATTTTTGCTGTTGCCAAAATCGGAGGAATTTACGGCAGTCGGAGCGTCTATGGACCCCCAACAGAGCGTTGTACCGCTAACCTTAGATTTGCTGTTTTTCACTTTCCTTAGGACATCAATATGGAGAAATTTCTACCATTGCCTAAATCAGAAAAATTCTTTGCCATAGTACTGCTGTAGGAAAATCCATTGACCACCAAAAGAGTGACATTCCAACATTAGATTGGCTTTTTCGTTTCATTTTCCATAGGACATCAACATGGATGAATTTTTGCCGTTGCCAAAATCGGAGGAATTTACGGGAGTCGGAGCGTCTATGGACCCCCAAGAGAGTGTCGTACCACTAATCTTAGATTTGCTGTTTTTCACTTTCCTTGGGACATCAATATGGAGGAACTTCTACTGTTGCTTAAATCAGAAAAATTCTCTGCCGTAGTACTGCTGTAGGAGAATCCATGATTGACTACTAAAATAGTGTGGTTCCAACATTACGTGGCTTTTTTGTTTCATTTTCCATAGGATATCAACATGGATAAATTTTTGTCCTTGCCAAAATCGGAGGAATTCACTGCTGTAGGAGCGTCTGTGGATCCCTAACAGATGATTGTTCAGCTAACTTTAGATTCCCTGTTTTTTCATTTTACATAGGATATTGATATGGATGAATTTCTACCGTTGCCAAAATCGGAGGAATTTACAGCAGTCGGAGCGTCGATGAACCCCCAACAGAGTGTTGTACCGCTTACACATGGCACGAGGAGACCGGTTGGAGATTTGGTGAGTTAGTGAATGAGCTCTTTGGAGTTTTCGATCCCGAGTACAAAATATCTACCACTGTGGCATACCTGCCAGTCTATAATCAGAACCCTCAATTTACCAGTCATATCGGGGTTCATACTAGGGGATGTCAAATTTAAAAAAAAGAAATCGGTAAATAATTACAAAGCTAAAAAGTTATGTAATGCACCTGTATCCTTGGAAGAATTCCTTTTATCCAACGGCACTAAGTTTTAGTTAACTTTGTACAGTTAAACCTCGTTATAAAGAGCACTCGTTATAACAAGGTAATTTTCCTGGTCCCATCTCTTTTAATTTTATTGTATTTTGACCCTGATATAACAAGGTTTGAATATAAAAAGGTAATTCCTCTAGTCCCAACGACCTCGTTATAAGTGACATTTTTCCTCTCATGAGTAGTCACATATAATCCCGGAAGCAACACGATTCAACACCACTCTTTGTTCGGAGACATGTGCCAGTGAACTTAACAAAGACTTGTGTGTTTAATCTCGATTGCTTCCGGGGTTCTATGTGAATGGGCTTAACTTCAAACTGCCTTTCATACAAATGATCGTGAATATTTGTCTTTTTCTTCACAGACATGTCTGATGTTGGTGTTTAGAAATGAACATTCGGAGGAAAGGATACGAGCCATACTCAAAGAGATTCATAGTGAGGTATGTAGTTATTTTTTGGGATATCAAACACTTGAACATTTGATCAGAGAATATATCGGATATATCCATAAATTGGTTGACTTTTCTTATGTCTGACCACAGTATTCTACTATTTTTACTTCACATCTCATTTAACCATAATCACTTAACCCTTTCAGGACGATTGAATACATTTTGTGTTTTGATTCATTTACACTTTAATGGTATAGAGTTATATCAATCAAATTGATAGGCATCAAGGTAATGATTAATTTTTTTACCATTTCTTTCCTTTTGTAGAACTCCTGTGTCTTGGTAAAGACGAGACAAACAAGACTGGGTCCAGAAGATGTCACAAGAATGTTTGGAGGAGACCCTGCCCAGAAGGAAGCCGCAAAGAAAGGTATGACACTACACAAGTTAATTTATTCATTTATTGAAAATTCGTGATCCAATTTGCGACGGATCATTTCATGTCATCACACAACCATTTACAGAAGTTGGCGGAGTACAGCTAGTCTGCATATGCCGACTCAACCAAGACAAGACAAGACAAGACTATTGTCTAGTCCATGCAAGAGCCAAGTCATTCACCACTGCCAGGTCCCTCTCGATACAAGGTTGTAATATTGCATTGTAGCTCAGATGATGATGAGGTATAGACTGACTGCCCTTTCCATACACACAATCTGCAGATCTATCAGTGTACCCTCACTCCATCATTTTTGCCTCGTACCTCCCCATCCACGATCTTAATCCATTCAAACTATTCCAGGTGATGATCCATGGCATTGGCATAAAATATAGAAATCTAATGAGTGTGGTAAATGAAGGCCATGAGGAGGATTTGAAGCAGGTCCCTCTGGTCGAAAGGTGAGAGTCAGAACCTCTACACCACAATGCTTCCATCAAGATGAAATACACAAGGGTAACTGCAATTATAGTCAAACCTGTCTACAGTGGTCACCTAAGGAAAAAACTTGCATCTACCGGTAAGACAAGTAACCTCTATAGACAGGTCATACATTTTCTTTTAGAGGGAACCAGATTTGGTGGCCACTTTGGACAGACGGCTGCTATATAGACAGATGGCTAAGACAGGTTTGACTACATATTTTCAAGTATTATCTCTTCCTTTTCGGATATGATCAGCAAATGTCAGAGAGTTTTTGATGAAGTGGCTTCAAACCTTGTTCGAACCACTACACTATAACGCTTCCACAATAATAATGCTATGCACAAGTTTGAATGCAATCATAGATTTTCAAATATTATCTCTTCCTTCCTATACAGGTCTTGTCACGTCTCTTGAAGTCAACGGTACGGATACGATCACGAAATGTCGGAGAATTGTATCTGAAGTTGCTTCGGACTGCGTGGTCTATATCTCAGCCGATAAGGAAGCAGCCTCACGGGACCATGATAACTGGCTTAATTTCCTCGATTCGCAGATGACGATGTGATGAAATGATTTTAGTTTAGCCTTCAATCTTGCAAATTTCATCACTTTATCCCAAGAGTATGTGATGAATTTACTGGAATTGAGCCATAATGTTGCAAATTTCAGCAACTTTTCCCCATAATTGTGTGGGTGTCAAAGTAAGGCTGACTTTTGTTCTTATAACTGGCTCAATTTTCTTGATTCACAGATGACAATGCGATTTAATATTGGTCGTGTGGTAATCATGTATTATTTAGCAACTTCAGTCCCATATGCATCGATTTGTGTTGGTTTGAGGCTGGCTTGATTTGTAGTGCTGTTCAAAGGGTGGCTTGATTTACCGATTTGCAGAAGGATGAGTACATGTAAGTGATTAATTTACTGGAATTGAGCTTTAATCTTTCAAATTTCACCAGCTTTTCACCTATACTTGTGATAGTTTGGACATAAGGCTGACCCGTTTCTGTTAACTGGCTCAATTTTCTTAAATTCGAAGATGACTTTGTGATTAAGTTATTTTGGTTATGCCTACAATCTTGCAATTATCACCAATTGGTTTGGAAGTAAGGCTGACCAGTAGTACTGTTTCTGATTGTTTTTCAGAAGACATAATGATGAATGAACTTTGTTGAGTCGTAATCGTGCAACTTAAGCAACTTCAGTCCCATATGCATTGATTTATGTTGGTTTGGGTTTAGTTGATTCCAATTGTAGTGCTGTTAACAATAACAGGCTTGACTAACCCTTTAGCAATGATAGATTGTGTACATAAGTCCTATTTCTCACTAGAAGGTGGCATTATTGTTGCCCATCTTAAATTTTTTAGAATGATATGAAATAATTCTGAACATGGTCATACTCTTTTCTAGGTAGAAATATTTTCTTAAGAACATAAGGATTGCACACATATCATATGTATCATTTATAGCCCCATGAGAATAGTTACCATGTTAACAAATGCTTGTTGATAATAAAGGGCGATTTTGTGCAGTTTAGTGAGTAATTAAAGAGGCGGTTTCTAAAGGGTTAATTTACCGACTCACAGATGATCATGTGAATGATGAATTTACCGGTGAGCCAGTGTCTGGTACTATTTAGCAACTTTAATTCCTTATGCATTGATTTGTGAACTGATTTTGGCTTAGGCTGGTGCTTGATTGTGGTACAATTTCTGATAAATGACCCTGTCTGGGCCTAATCTTGAATTATTAGTAAACATTTATTTCCTTTTGTCTTTAATAGAAATGCATTTGATTTGCGAAGGTTTGGATAAGCTATAAGTCAATGATGGAGGTTTAATTGTGCAGTGAATTATGTTAGAATGGGCTATAGTTATTTTTCTTTTTTTTTCTTGAAGTGCCAAGAGATGAAAGCTCAATTTGCTCATTCATAGATGACCATTTATTGCAATTATGTCTTGCAAAAGTCAGCTATTCTGTTATGATTTGTTTGTGCAGTCAAACCTGTCTATAAAGACCACTCAAGGGAGACAGAAAACATGGTCTTTAAGAGAAGGTGGTCTCTAGAGAAAGGTTCATTAACACGTAAATTGCTTCCAAGGGAGACCAGAAAGGTGGTCTTTGTGGACAGGTAGTCTATGTATACATGTGGTCGCTCGAGCAGGTTTGACTATAATACTTTGGGTTTTGTGAAAGGGGCCAATTCCCTGACAATGCAAAGGCATAATATTGTTTATTTAATTGATTTTTTTTTTTTTTTATTATATTTTGTAAAGGGTATAGAGAGCTTAATATTGTTTATTTTTTTTATTATTTTTATTTTTTTTTGTTTGTTATGATATTTTGTAAAACTACTATACGCTATATGCTACAACCATTGTGAGGGATTGAGTGAGAAGTATTTGGATGATATTTTTTATCCTTTAATTTTTACAGGTAAATTTAAGTGTTCCATTGTCTATCATGTTAAATTGTAATCGGATGAGTCTTCTGAAGGTGATCCAAAAGGGTTATGTTAAAAATTGTTTAATTTTTGTGCCAAAAGTCTCTGCAATTGCCCAAGTTTGGGGCAGGTTTGTACAAATTGCTTTATAGCTTGTAGCAATTTTATTCATTGCTTTGTGATTAATTAATGATCCTTTTTGTAATAATTGCTATTTGATTTTTCTTTTTAGAATATTGCTTATCCAAGGGATTCTATTGCAGTTCATGATGTTTATGTTTTTATTTGTATGCATTTATATATTAATTATGTACTACTTGGAATTGAATTTTTACATTACACGTATGTATCTTTCAAAAATTCATACATCTTTCTATTTATTCTTTCATATTCAATATTTGGTAAATGTAAAAAGCTGCCATATATTTTAAGTGGAAAGATTATCAATTATTCAATCGTAATCATAAATAATTGCCTAATATGATATGTCATAATTTCTGTATTCAATCAATTGTATATTTTCTGTGTACATGTATTTAAAAAAAGATATCAATGTTTTCATGTTTTATCCATGTGTATGTATGTAATGTGTTGCATGTTTGTGACTTGATGTGTTTTGAATTGAATTTGCACTGCTTAGTTAAAATTTTTGAAGTTGCATTGCTTAGTCATTGAAATCCATACATGTACCTGTCTACACGAGGGATGGAATCTGGTAAAAAATGTATTGCACTTTTTAATCATTTTTTTGTATCAATCGTTCTGTGATGTGTGTTTTTAAAATAGAAAATCTGCCATAGGATAAATTGTCACAATTACGACTAAAATCTTTGTTAGAGTACTATTATAGATTTTATTTGAAATTATTTCAACCTAAAACAAAGACATAAATGTACTATATTATGTGAAAGTCATATACATTGTTGTAGATTATCATAGTTTAACAGTCATCATTGCAATTATTATTTTTGTCAGTATCATCATAAAAAATCATTCAACATAATCATCACCATCATCAACATTACAAGTACCACAACCCCCACCACCACCATTATCATCATCATCATCACCACAAACGTTGTCGTCATCATCGTCATTGTCATCATCATCAATATCATCATCATCATTATCATCATTATCATCATCATCATCATTATCATTATCATTATCGGCATCATTATCATCATCATCATCATCATCATCATCATCATCATCATCATCATCATTATCATCATCATCATCATCATCATCATTACCATCGTCATCACCATCAATCATCATCATTACCATCGTCATCATCATCATCATCATCATCATCATCATCATTATCATCATTATCATTATCATCATCATCATCATCATCATCATCACTGCTTAGACTTGTCCATACATCCTTTTTACATCATCTTGATTTATGTATATGTGTGTTTGCCTTTCTTGTGCTTGAATCATTTCACCTTGCTAGACCTTATAAAATGATTTTTGAAAGAATTTTGTAGTACTTTCTTCAATATATGTATATTTAGATAAATGTTGAATAAAATATTTACATGTACATTGTGAATGATATCAGAATATGAGCTGTATTCCTAGTTTTTAAAGTCTGTGAGTTGTATTAACC
Organism: Temnopleurus reevesii; assembly: GCA_036244855.1. Classification (NCBI taxonomy): domain Eukaryota; kingdom Metazoa; phylum Echinodermata; class Echinoidea; order Temnopleuroida; family Temnopleuridae; genus Temnopleurus; species Temnopleurus reevesii. The sequence continues at coordinate 19,387 of BQKZ01005771.1, read as the reverse complement.
TCTCTCCTTTCATACAAAGTATTTTTCTTACAAGCGATTAATACATGCTTGGCTTTCGCTGCGAAATCTGAAGTTCAAGGAATAGGCAGGTTTACTAATTGTTTCTTGCAACGTGGTATTCCTTAAACTTTCCTGCTCGTAACAATCGATCTACAATACTTGGCATCCAGTTTGCATACTTTACTTATTGTTATGTTAGGCAAGCCTCGGGCAATATTCTGGGTTGTCAATGACAACCTTTGTATCGAGTATGCATAAAATTAGCATCTATTAGTAAACCCACCTATTGGACAAATTAAAATCTTGTTCTATCAGGAGAGAGAGAGAGAGAGAGAAATTGAGGGTCTTTCTTCATATTTTTTTTTAAAGAATCGCTTACCTGAGATCATAAGGGTCACGTATATGTACAAAATGTATCATTATAGCCCCATGAGAGTGGAGACAATAACGCGTTGAATATGACTAGTAGTTTTAGGTGGTTCAGTGAGTAATAAGAAAGGTGGTTTTGAGTGGTGCAGTAGTAAAAGGGTTAAATTGGTGCTCTTTATACTCCGCTATATTTCCCTCCCTTCCCCCGATTTTCTCTCCTTTAACGACTTCTCTGTCTCCTTCCTCCCCATCCCCTTTCTCTCCCTTTTCCTCTCTCTCTCCCTCCCCTCACGCTTTCTCTTGTTTATTTGTTCCCCCTTTTTCTTTTCCCTCCCATTCTACCTATCTCTCTCTCTCTCTCCCTCTGTCTTTCATTCTCTATCTCTCTCTCTTTCTCTCGTCCTCCTTTCATATCTCTCTCTTCTTTCACTCGTCCTCCCCCTCCCCCTCATTCCAAACTCTCTCTCACCCTCTAATTAAAAAAAATGACACCATGGATGACAAAGTTACTGTAGGTTCATCTTTGGCTTTGACAATTTGACTGCATCTATCAATTATTTGTTGAGCTACACTTTCTGTCCTCCTCCAGTATACCAACTTCTAATATGAATTAAAAAATGGTGTTCCAAATTCAACAATCATCAACAGAATGCTTAAAGCCCAAGTATAGTTTTGGTAAAGATGAAGAAATGTGAATTTGGGGGATGTTTATCATGACATGTAATTATTATACACATTTTGAGACCATAGCATATTTTTTTACGAACTGATTCTTTTGAAAATTTGAATTAGACCGTTAAATCATATTTAGCGCCCTCTCTTGGTTATAGCATTATTTTGCTCGTTATCGAGCATACAAAAATTTATTTCTGAGATTTGATAATAGAATGATATATAGATATACACAACAATTAAATTCTAAAATTTTCATCCAATTCTGAGCATGGGAAGTTGTCCTTTATCAAGAAAGAAAATATTGAAATAGTGTGGTGTAGCACCACACTAAAAAAAATTGCACATTTTAGGTTATAGCTTTTCCCAAACTCGTTCATTTTTCGCACAATACTATATTTCATTTCATATAGATTTGAAGACAAAATCTGGTGATAAAAATATTCGCTTTTACCAAAACTGTACTTGGGCTTTAACAACAAAAGAAATGATAGGATTCATTGAAAATTGAAATAATTTATTGGCAAAATATACTAATCAGCTGACAGATTATCTGATTTGGTATTACAATGTAAAGAATCAAGTAGGCCTATACATTAAATTGCTAGAGATTACTTGCTTATCTCGCAATGTACTAATGTCAATTAAGAAAATTGTATTAACTCTCGCATAAAATTTTCACAAGTTTTGCAAAGTTTCTTTTGGGCACACTCGCGATTTGTGTTCACTCGTATACAAAGAGCAGGGAATACATTTTAAGGGGAGTGAGAGCGATTGCTCTCCTAATGCTCCCCTTATATGCTTTTTGGCGAGTGATTTATTGAGCCCCTTGTAACCCCAATTTTACTACATGAAGACCCAATTTAGCTCCCCTAAAACTCCCCTTGAGAGCATCTAGGAGAGCTATCTGTAGCTCCCCTGCAAATTCTTCAATTCAGTCCCTGAAAGCGGCACTCATATATAACTGTATAACCTGAAATTTTCGTTATGGTTTTCTTTTTGCACATTTTGCAGTCCTATTGCATAAGAAAATTAAACGCAAGTCCTATAAAATAAGTGCTTGCGATTGGTTGAAAATGGAGCTGCGTTAAATTTTCTGGCTTGTATTAAGCGCAAATTTCTATGCAATAGGGCCTAGGACCTCACCAAAATTTTCACTCAATATCGCGCACATTCAGATGCATCCAGACAGTATCAAAATACAAAAATAACAGCACGCTAAAATGTCAAATCGATCCCAAAAAGTGAAAATAACTGCATGTGAAAATATTGGCTTAAACAGTATTAGTTTTAATACCAAGAACTTTTCTAAGTTGATGCAACTTTTTTTTTAAAATAAGTCATCTAAAACCTGTTGTATTACCTTTTGTCTGTGAAATATCTCATGGGTTTTGTGATTCCAAGTTAGAGGTATGACTCGGGCAGAGTTACCTGTGTAATATGTATGTCATAGAGGGAACTACACTGTTTTGTTTTTTTAAACAAAAAATATGGATGTAAATTCAAATTTCACGTACATGTTATTATGTTAATCAACATCAAATTGATTTAATTACATGTAACATGTAGTTTAAAAAAAAATCTTACATTTTCAGAATTTATGGGATTTGATTAAACCTTCATGGTATGGAAATATGGCACATCACTTAATTAGGTCCATGGACTTGAATATTTAAAAAAATCTTACATTTTCAGAATTTATGGGATTTGATTAAACCTTCAATTGTATGGAAATATGGCACAACATTTAATTGGTTACGAGTTTACAATAGCAGCATATAAATTGGCAAGTATTTAATTTGCACATGGTTTGAATTATACAACACATTTTTTGGAATGTTAATATAAAATCACTTTCGTCTTTGCACTAAGCATTAGAGTTAATCTCAGGTAAAATACAGGTAAATAAATGGTAATTAAATTTACATTTACACTCTAAAGGGGTGTTGCTCAAAAGTTTCAATTGATCGCAAGTTGCAGTTGATCGGAACGCGCCAATCAAAATCATTGTTTCATGCGCGTTTTGTTAAATGTGCATACAATGCGCAAATGGAAATGTGTGTTACAATTTCAAAAGTTGCAGTTAATTTGCAGTTGATTTTGAGCAACACCCCCTAAGTCTATAGATGGTAATTGTATAGTACAGGCCTAAATGATACATACTGAATTATGTGGTTCTCTTTATCAACTAACCTAACCGTCTAAAAATGGCCCGACCTGAAATCGTCATCATTTTTTTTTCCTGTCATATTGAACATTCAAGGAAATTTTTGGAAGAGCAATATGGAATATCAATAGCCTGACAGGAAATTTCAAAAAGCATTTTGATTTTCTTAAAACTAAAATAACTCAATCATAAGTATATTCAAATCATATAAATGAAGCAGTATTATATTTCTTCAACTCATGTAAAACTTATTTCTTGATTGTAATTGGTATACATGTATATACATATAAAACTGATCAGCAACAACAATTTCTGCCAAGATAATCTCTGAGAAGTATGATTAAATACACATTTACAAATAAAACAACATAAGCATTCCAAACAGGAAAGAAGGAGAGAGAGAGAGAGAGAGAGAGAGAGGGTGAGAGAGAGGCAGAAAAAGAGAGAGGAGGAGACAGATATACAGGGAAAGAGCGAGGGTGGCAGACAGAGGGAGAGAGAGGTAGGGAGAGAGAGGGAAAGCCAACATACTAGAAATTATATTGCAATTAGAATTTTTACAATAACAAATACATGCATGTACATGTAGAATCACAATTATAAACACATATAATAAAATAGATTAGGTTCAGTAAAAAGGCCACCTCTGGGTACATTGCATATATTAAGTTTAACACAATAGGAACAACTGAAATTGTCAACAATAATTACTTAATACATATAAGAACATTTTCATGTAAAAATCCCCTCAAAATTTTTGGAAACTTGAGTTTATTGATACCTTGCAAACATACTTCCATGAAAGAACAATATGTGGATTAACTTCCATTATTGTTGCTATAATACATATTATAGTTATGTATATCTGTTATAAGCGAATTAACCCCCAAAGGTGTTCGAAATTTGGTTTGTGACAGTATATAAATGCCATGTAGTCCAACTTCAAACTACATGTAATAAGCGTAATTTTTAATATTTCTATTATAAGAAGTCAATTCTCAATTTGGCAATGCTTGGAGATTTATATCAAAATCTTTATTTTGATTAAATGTAAAACTACATTATGTATAATGATTTTGAGCTAAAAATAGGCCTAATAATTCAAAATTACTTGTGGCTGATTTTCAAAGAGAGCATTCATTTTCGAGTGTTTAACGAGTTGCGAATTTTGAAAATCGGATGAATTCTAATGAGAAAACTCCTTGCATGTAGATAGCATAAGGGCTTCAACCAACACACACATTATACAGTTTACACGCGAGATAAATTGTACAACAAAATTTTTTCTAACTCATTTGCTCAAATACTCAATTATTGCACAGTTCTTTTCTTAATCAGTAAAAAGATAGTTATCTTTGGGTAGAACTGCTTTGCTGTCTATATTGTCATCAAATCCTGAATGCAAGAATTTTTCTACATTCTCCCCATCACATTTTGCTAATACCAAGATTTATCATTTGGCGCGGTCTCATTCTTCAATCTCATTGGTCAATTTGTGATTTTAATCAAGTAATGTGGTACCGTATCACTTGAAAACTACAAGGCAAGCGCAATATTCCATTCGGCCTGTGGCCACATGAAATATGGAACCAGAAGGGTGATATTTCATGTATTACCTGAACAAGCAGGATGTAACTAATAATACCACCTGGCAATAACAATATTACTCACTTCTACTTGGAGCACTAATTTCCCGGACAAGTCTCTAAGCATCATTACAATCCTCCGTAGAGGGTGTTGCTCGAAACTGGCAATCAATTGCAAAATGAATGGCAAATCAGTTTTAAATTGATATGCATATTTTCATTTGTGTATGGACTGCACTCTCTATAAAATGTGCAGAAAACAAGGACTTTCATTGGTGCGTGCCAATTAACTGCAGCTTGCAATTGATCGCAGGTTAATAGCAACACCCCCCTATGATTATTACTACTTCAAAGACAACTTAACATTGATTGTCCCAATGTCTAATTTCAGGAAATTTCTGTTTCCAAAATATTAATAATAATAATGATAATAATAATATTGCGGATTTATATAGCGCCTTTTCGGTCAGTGTTGACTGATCAAAGCGCTCCCGATATTATTACCCGGTCACTGGATGGCAATTCAAGCCTTAGCATCTAGGCAGCCAAATAGGTGCTCACATCATATCAGATAATGTGCTGCTGTCTTCTACCGGTCCCCAAGCACACCTGGGTAGAGTGCAGCTTTGTGGATAAATTTCTTGCTGAAGGAAATTACCGCCATGGGTGGGAGTTGAATCTACGATCCTCTGGTTGAAAGGCGAGAGTCGTGACCACTAACTAAAATAAGAATGTCCCTACCACTAAAATTAGAGAGAAAAATTGAAACTCAAGACAAGAAAGATTTGATATCATATGTAACCGCAAGTCGACATTTCGAGATCGAGAGGCAAAAATAATTAGCGCACCTGGCGTGTTCAGATTCTGAGAACTGTATGCGATGGGTAGAATTTCAATAAAGTTTTGGCCCATCAGGTGATTTTTCTTGCAAACCCCTTATTGTTGCAATGCAGCGGGGAGATATCTTTCTGCTCCGAATGCCTGGAAAATAAAACAACAGACAACAAAATGGAAATGAAATGCTAGATAATAGCAACAAATATGTAATAAAATTTGATATTAATAATTCAGATACAAATTCAAATTTAAGAATGAGAGTAGATCCATTTATGAGAGTAGATCCACTTCATCAGTATTCCTATTATCAAAAAAAGAAAGAAAGCACTCCATAAAATGTATTTTTTACTTCGTATGTTAACTGCTTTGTACAATAATTGTCAATGTTATGCTCATTATACTTTTGTTATACAGAGTTTTATTCAACTTTTTTTTGTAAATGTTCATTATACTTTGAATTATTTCTGATGAAGTGAAAATAAATGAATTGAATTTAATTTAATTGAATTGAATTGAATTTAAGGCAATAAATAGCAATATTGCGGTTTATGTCTTGATGCAGCAGCAATTTGAAGGATTAATAATCATAACTAGGATACAAGAGAGATAGATTAAAAGGTATCTAAGGCACACAATAGTAATTTTCTAGTTGGTGATAAACACAAACCCAACATCCCGAAACAATAATGACACTATAGATGTGTTTAATTTTTAGATTAAAGACACTGTTTAACATTGCGGTTGCACAATTTAAAAAATTCTCAAACCAAGCCGTCTGTCCTATCTAAATATATTCAGATAGATGAAAATCAACAGCGGATGCAAAAATAAAGAAAGTTATACATGCACTATCAAGATATCTATGAACATTGAATTAAAGCGTAGGACCCACGCATTAATTCCAGTACAAAGCCTATGGAGGCGA